>VXAU01005462.1:713293-803063 GCA_013399695.1 Formicarius rufipectus | reverse complement strand
TAAATGTCTTTTTTTTATGAAGAATTTGCAACACAGACCCGAAGTATATAACAAAGAAAAGACTACAGTGTATTCTCATCCACACCGAGTGTGGGTAACACAACCAGTAGTGGATTTAAACACCAATGAAAGACACTCAGATGAGACATTAGAAAACACTTTCATAACAGTGACAGTAGGACACTGGAACAAATTGCTTCAGGAAATTTCACCATCTCCGTCACTTTTTTTTTTAAACCAGTTAGACAAACATCTGTCAAGACTGGTTTAGCTATAGTTTGATCTTGCCTTGCAGCAGAAGAAAATATTAGCTGACCTCTCCAAGTCCTCTCCCAGTCCTTTTCTCTAAAGTGTTTCATTCCTGCCACTGAGACAAGTATTCTGGACACAGCACAGTATTTACCTTACATTATCCAATGTTCTTTATGAATTTCAAATGCTAATAAAGGAAATAATAACAAACAACAGGGAATGAGTACATCAGCCAACATATATACATCCTGAGTTTGTTCAGGCACTCTCATTCATTCCTGAACACTTGAACTGAGCGTAGTTACTGACTTATAAATATATGCTCTACCACAGCATATTATAATGTCCCAGAATTAATTTACCTTAGCAAAATGTCTCCCTGTGGGTTTTGTGCATATGTATTTGTTTTCAAGTAATGGATTTCTCAAACACAATAACAGTTCTAAACCAAGAATAATTATTTTTAAAAGCTGCTTATATTCATTCTTTTCCTTCTTTTAAAAAACTAAGTAAAAGGAGTGATTTGAAAAATTCTTGTGGATTAAGTGCTTGGTAGATACATATTCCCTGTAGCTATTGTCTTCATCTAAAATGCTAATCAACTGACAGAACCAGGTATCCACGGAGAAAACCCTCACATCCAGTTTACACCCCTCACGCAGTATTTTAAAGTGATGTCAGGGCAAAGTCACTTGTGATGACTAAGGATTCCTTCTATTGTCAGTTTTACAGACTAAAATCAGGGGCACACTGACATTTCATAAACATTGTAAATTTAGTACTTTCCAGGCTGATTTACAAATGTCATTTTAAACCAATGAAATAAGAATGAAAGATGGTAGATATTATTGGAAAGACAAATCCTTACGGCAAACAATCACGGATGTAACAGAAAGTCTGATACCCAATGCATTCTGAAACTGGTAAAACTTCAAATGAAAAATATGGAAGTTAAATGAAACAGCTAAATTGTTAAAAAACAAATGGAAAAAAAAAAATTCCCCCAAATTAATTTGCCTCCTGCAGCAGAATGAGACGTTTGTAACTTTCCTGAAGGTTGTCTTGTAGCTGAGTTACTCATATTAGACACAAAAACATGTACGGACTCAAATATAAAACTGAGCACATGTAAAGTACTGAACATTTAAATGTTTAATAATCCATTGATTTTTGGATGGAATAGTATTGGTGAGCAAAACTTCATGCATAAAAACATGAGAGCCTGATACAGTATTTCTTTTCTGGGTAATTTTAATAGTTTCAAATGGCTATTTATGAAGGTTTCTCCGGTTGCAAAATACTTGAGGCACAAGCATAAAGATTTGAAATATGTGCAAACAAAAAATGGGAGAAACAAAACAGGAACGTTTTTAATTACTTTTTTTTTTTTTTTTCCCCAGAAACAAAAACCAATTTGAAAAGCAATTATTTGGTTTGAGAAGTCTGAACATCAACATAGGAAATTACTAAAAATTGCTACTAACTGAAAGCAATTTGTAAAAAACAAGGTGACAACACTAAGGAAATGAGATAAATATTCTTACATAAGACAAGCTGTAACACAACTACAGCACAACATGCTAAAGCTCTGGAGGCACAATGCCAGTCATTGATCAAAGTCTATTCAGAATTATGGTTAATTTGAAAGAACTACTCAAAAATCCAACTGGACATGGCTCTTGGGAATCTGCTCTCAGACATCCTGCTTTGAGCTGAAGAGTTGGACCACGTGATCTCAAGAGGTCCCTGTGAGCCTCAACCATTCTGTGACACTGAAATTATGATTAGAACTGCCTTTTCAATTTATTTCAGTGACATTCTGGTTATACTGTATCAAAGCTCCCCAAATCTAATTCTGAAATGCATTAATACCAAGACACTACAGGTTCAGTTGCAGCAGCAGGCCTGCTTCTGAGTTCCTGTGGCTCCAGACAGAATGTGTCTTGAGCCTTAGCATTTACTAAAAAGTGCCTACTCTGAATTGCAGTTCATGAAACAAAAATTGGGAAAGTCCTTCTCTCAACTCTACAAGGATATGACAGGTAAAGCCACAAACTTACCGTGATTTCAGTAGCAGTCATGCTCAGCAAAATTTGTTAAATTGTTAAAATTAAAATTTTCCTTTTCCTGCTCTAAAGTATGACTAACAGTAAACTCCTATTTATCCCCAAATGCTCAGCAATCGAGGTTAGTCTTTGACATTGTTTACATTGTTCAGATAATCACTGCTGGGAAGACTGGCCTCGAGCCATTAGATAGCACTGCACGAGCCACCCACGCCATGTCACACGGGTTTCCTCTGCCTTAAGAAGCCCTGGCTACCACAGGAGACTCATCTCCTCCTGACAATGGCATGAGCACACACATATCTGTGCATATATACTTCAATCAGCTAGCAGAAAAGCAAGGCTTATAAGCAAGACTTAGGTTGCAAAATATATATGGAATTTGATGAAAATGCAAACTAGGCACTATTCTTGCATGGAGTACTTTTCTGAACCTCATATTCCAGTGCCTGGATTATTTTACTCATGATGCTTTCACTAGCTAAACTGTTTTATAAATATGCAGTAATGGTATGCATGCTTTTTTATTGCTATGGAAGAATATTCTCAGGAATACACATTCTGTAGAACAGTGTACTTCAATATGTGCAACAGAAAAGGATTTACATTAGGATGGTCTGCTTATAGATGGTTCTTCAGAAGGCAGGTCCTTGCAGGCAGAAGGATTCAAATTAGGTGTTTAAATTATATCCTTATGTGATTAACAACTGTGCCTACATGGAAAATACAATAACCTGAAATGAAGGAGCCTCTAGGAAAGATGTGATTGCAGGGAGTGGATTGCTCACCCAGCAAACAGCCTGCACCAGAGGAACCCTGAAGTAAAAAAAACAGAGTTAAAAACAGGCTGCGGAGCAGAAGTTGTGCAATGGTAGGCTATGTACATTTTGTAAAGGAAGAGCTGGGCACTTTTAATTTACACAGCAAAACAAAAAAATGAGTTCATGTCTCTACCTCCATCTGGTGCTCTCTACTTTTCTAATAAGCTACAAATACACACAGCAGCAGACTTGGCTGAGGGCACTCACTATTTTTGCCTCTCTAACCTGCCCAGCTGTCACAATGCTTTTTTTGGATCTGATCATTGTGCTTATAGTTTCACATTCCTCAACAGAAACTCCACACCAACAACATTTATCAGAGAAAATGGTCATTTGAATCAACACTGGAGAGAATAATGGCCTTCAAGTCCAAGTCCAAAGTTGCATGAATATTGAGAAATGATGCTCAATGCATGACAGACAAATCACTTAGAATTGCATTCAAATATCTTGAATGCAGTTTATAGTCTTTTTTTTTTTGGAGGGAGTCTATTAGGCGATACTTTAAAATACTAAGACCAAACTAATTTAAGCTGATGGTGGTAGAAACAAGCTTCATTGACCAGACAACTTTAAATATTAGATTTATTCACTAGAGATTTCAATGTAGTTATAGTGGAATATCAAGCAACTTGTTTGAACTTTGTGAACTTCAGATGACAGAGCTGTTTCTGGGCTATTGAACTGCACTCTTTTCTATCACTCTACACTTTTCCTCTAAAAGATAGTAATAAAAAATAATATCAAGACAATTAAAAAAGAAACCAAATAAAATGACAATATATTTGCCACGTCAATTTTATAGGAATTCCATTTTGGCTTCTAAGAACTTTAAGTAAACAGATTAAGAACTCCACAAGCGCTACCACCCTGCAGCATATTCTAAAGATTAAAAAATTAAAGTCTGCTAAGTAAGGCTAATTCATGTCAAAGCTTTTAGATTTCTAATAGTATCATGAGTTACTGGCGAGTAAAGGAGTAGAAAGAGTAAGCTCCTTAAGAATGCTATGTCCATCTGTGAGTGCCATCTGTCAAAGAAATACTGAAAGAAGAGGGTAACAAGGAATCCAGAATATGCCCAGCTGTTGCACTGTAAATTACTACCTATGCTAGAAGGCCTTAAAACACATTTCTAGGCAGATAAATGTTTTCTTCCCTTTTGATTCTCATTTTAGATACGCAGTCTCTGCTCTCTGCATTTCAGTACGATCATACACAGTCTCTGAAAAAGCTGATGGCATTGAATAATTGAGAGTAAATCAGACTGCATAAACTGAGGACTTCAACTGGTTTTGATAACCACAGTCAAAAAAACACTTCACATATTCATTTTTTAAAATCCACTGATGATACTAAGAATGCAATTCACTGAATAATGTTCACCCAGAAGCTGTCTGGACAACTTAAGTTTTTTATATATATATGTTTACATATGGCTTTGTATGTATATCTGTATAGGACATAGGTACATGTTTTTTAATTATCTGGGATATTTATAAGTGGCCTGAGTTTAAGCAATCGACTAGCTGTAAATCACTAGAAAAATTCTGGGACTGGTAAAGAAACAAACTAACCTGCTGTGTCCATACTGCATCCCACAGCAACTCTTCCCTAGTACTTTTCTATCTTCCTCCGGGAATAAATACACAGATATAAATACACTGAGAATTATGGGAGGTGAGGGAAAGGGAGGTCTGTACAGAAATGAATTCTGAGATTACCTGATGCTTTTCATTTTTCCAACACAGGGATATACAGTCTTAATATGAGGTTGATCTTACCCCTTTTCCAATCCATTTATATGATCAGCAATAAAAGCCTATGAAAAATATACTAAAGGGAGAGGGGGAAACACACAAAAAATGTAATCATACTTTAAAGACACCCAAAATATTCAGGAATAGGGAGCACCTTACAAAAATTTAAATGAATTGTTTGTTGTTCTTGAGTTGTGTGGGAAACAGAAGATAACAAAAGATAAGATGGAAAGTGGCAAGTAAACCCTGGAGGCTAAGAAAAAAAAATCAGTTTACAAGGAGAAGAAAACCAATGCCATCCCAAGAGAACAAACATATATATATATACACATATCTCAAATACTTGTACTATGTGAAGAAGCACTGTTATATCCTATATGTTTTACTGCTCTTCTCCCAGGTTAGTAGGGCTTTAGATTTAATGGATGTTTTGAAAGACTGCCCAGCAGAGGAAGAATGTTTCCGAAAACAACATCACTATACAGCCATCTTAATGTGTTGTACAGAACTTTCACTTTCTTCCTCCTTCACCCAATAAAGGTTTATTCAGCAGTTACACACTTGCTGGTGATTCCTCTTTTTTTAAATGGAAGTCAGTGTTGTTAGGAATATCTATTCCTTTACAAAAAAAAAGAGAAAGCATGCAAAAGGGAGGGAGAAGGCTACTTAAAAACAATAGACAAAAGCACAGCTTTTCCAAATCTGCCTTCTACTTAACTGTGCCCTAAATTAACAGTATATGGGTTAAATGCTAATAGGAAAGAAGATTCCTTCCTAGTGAGTAACTAAGAAGTAGAACAGTGGAGAGAAAACAACCTACTACTCCTGAAACAATAAAACTAAATATAGGATAATAATAATAAAAAATTTTCTAATAAATTAGTAACTGTGCTGAAGGAATTCTAATCACACAAGTTGTTAAATACAGCAGAATATACTGCTACCACTAAACACAAGAAATGCAAAGCGACTGTTTTTAGGTACAGAGAAAAAGAGAAAAAAGAGAAAAGCAGCATCTACACATGTATGCAAGGGAAGGAAGAAAAATTTATTTCACAGGAAATTTATATTATTCCATGTTATTATTCATTCCATGCCAACCACCAAACTGACTGATGTTGATACAGGCTGGATCAAAGCCTTGCTGGAGGCAGCAAGAGAGAGTGAGTGCCTTACAGGGGTGCACTCGTGCAAGGCTGTACACTGAGAAGCAACAGGACTGTATCAATTCCTGCATGACATTCCACAGGCGGGTGAGAAATCACACCATGACCCTCTTATGGAATTCTCAACCAAGTCCTCCACCGGGAGGACAGCACACAGGGTGGAAGAACCCTGGAAGGAAGGAGCTGAAGAGGGACAAGTGGCTCTAAATCCATAAAGAAAAGAGAAATGAAGACACAAAAATTCTCCCACTTGTCATGCTGTAATTTTTTCCTTACTGTATCACTCAGGAATCCAAAATAACTTCTTAAAGGGTAAAAGGCTACTATAATGCCTAGCTGCTCACCCTCCAAGCCCTGCCAGGGACTCACCTGCTGAAAGCCAGCCTTCATGCACTACACTGCAGCAGCAGTGTCAGCGGCACCCACAAAACCCGCCTTCCCCAAACCTGAACACAGGAGAAGCTGGGAATGAACCAGTCCAGTCAGATGCTCCACCCTGACTGGTAAAAGATTCATTTTACATTATTATCTGGCATTAGCTTTTTTGTTGTGTTAAGCTAATTCAGTGTGAAATTGTACAGGTTTGTTTCCAACCATATCGAGAGGGACGCAAGGTGAGTTTAGGAGACTCCCCAGAAGTCTCCTGTGCCCATCTGAAAAACAGTTTTCCTACTTCTTAAAAGACTTTTCTATTATTTTGCTATTTTGAGACAGTAGGGTGCTTTCCTTTCTTGACACTAAATTTTCATTCGAAGTAAGAGATTTATGGCCTATATAATGAGGGTTTGGATTTTCATTTTAATTCCTTACACTCAGGGGTTCTTCTATACTGAGAAAATCTGGGTGAGAATTCTGTAAGAAACTGAGGCTATCATCCTTCACCTGACCATGTGATACCACTCAAGATGTGAAACAGTTTGGGGAATTCTTCTCCTTGGAAAGATCAGTTGTTTGACCATTCTTTGCTGTAGAGAATAAACATTTATGGAATCAGAAAAGAATGGACAGAAAACTGGGAAAAGTAGGATACGAGCCATATGAGGATGTGCTTCAAATTCCTAACCTGCGTATTGATTACTTAGTAACAGGGGTTTTTTGCCTTTTTTTTTTTGCCTTTTTTTTTTTTAATTGTGCTTTCTCACCCCAAGTAACTCCAGAAAGGAGTTTTGTCAGAGAGTTTTTGAGTTTTTAAAATGTTGACAGCTTTTTTTAACCCCTGTGCAGACAGCTGAAGGGGAAGGTGGTAAGAGTCAGCTTGTACTCAGGCAAGAGACAAGTTCGCTGAAGCTCTCAGGTGAACCACAAAGTTGCAGCTCAGAAAAAACGATGGAAAGTGATTCCAGGTTTGCTATTTTTAGATACTATCACAGAATACAACAGAATTCATATCAAGAAGTTACAATAAGAAAACATAGTAGGAAACTATGCACTTTGTAGCACTGCTTATCTTTCTATTAGAGATTAAAGATGTGACTGATTTCATGTGCCTAAAATACAAGTGTTGTATTAAAGATACATTCAAACGAAGAACCGCAGCTACTGAGTGAAAGCTGGGGTTGAATTCACAATTTTACAAGAAAGTCGGAGAATGCTATCTTAGAACAAACAGTTATTTAGGAACATTCAAAAGTACAACACACATCACCCCCAAGCCCTCAGAAGTACTCGAACCTTCCTCCTCTTCTCATTTCCCTCACTCCCATGCTTGTTGTCTGTCCAGTCTCCTCCTCCATTTAAATTGCTGGTCACTTGAAGGATCAAAGTTGCTATTTTCAGTCACTTAACCTACATTTAATCTCATTGTTGCTTGCCTGTTTAAGTAGAATTAGTTGGCTCCTGTGCACCTAATAGCTAAAGAGGAGTCTGACAGTAAGTCTTTGACTACACATAAGGTTACAGAAGGTGCATTTCAGAACCTACATAACAAGCAGTTTTAGCTAGTTTTGAGACTAATTTTTACAGAGCTGATAGATAATTGAACTTAAGTGACTTAATGAATGCATGCTGCTGTCTGGTTAAGACTCAGCACTGTTTTCCTCTCTCTGGGAACCAAAATTTTTAAAGCAGGGAACAGCAGTCTGGACCTTAAACTAGCAAGTAGACATACTGCACCTACACATTATTTATTAATAAGACATATAAGTAGAGTTTATAAAAAAAACTTTCTTTGGACATGTGTTACAGCCGATCTGCTTGAGGAAAAGTCTGAGTAAAAAACCAAAGTAAAAGTTTTATTCAATTTTATGCCAAAGTGTGGAATCAAAAGAGTCCTAATTAGTGCCTCAGCTCCAACCAGGACTGCCTTTTCTGAGCTCACCACCAAAGTCAAATGGTTTTCAGCAGGGTGTCTATTTTAAGAAATGGAGATTTTTTTTCCACAATTCTTGACATTATCAACACCAAGTACTATGAGAAAACAATGCTTCCTAAAAAACTTCCAAAGTTACCCACATGCCTACCAATAGTATTTTCACAGATTCAAAGACAGATGCCTATTCTGTGTTGAAACATGAGAAATCAATGGGAGTTGTTTAAATATCAGATTTTTAGTATTCGAGATGATTTGTTCTAAATAGCTTATAGAATCATAGAATACCAGGGTGGGAAAGACCACAAGGATCAGCTGGTCCAACTGTTCCTGGCAAAAACACAGTCCAGACAAGATGTCCTAACACCCTGTCAAGCTGACAGACAACTCAATACTGGTTCCTTTAATAAACAAAACCATATCTTAAAATATCTGTGTCAATTATCTTCTTTATTTCTTATGGATCTGGAACTGAGGAATATACAAACTAAGTAACTACTCTCTACCTTATATTTCTCTAATATAACAATTAATAACCCAGAACTGAGATTGGAATGTCATAAACATTCCCTGAAATAAAATCATGGTTCAAAAAGATCTATTAGAGTAGATGTTTACTAAAAAGCCTCTACCACTCCCTGGAAATTGCATCTGCTGAGATTACACTCAATTCACATATTGCATGGTCATGAAACCTTTCACACTGGCACCAGGCAAATGAGCTGGCCTGAAAGACCAGACGGGGTAAATAATTCAGCCATCTGATTCAAGATAATATTTTTTATAAAATACATCTTACTAGATAAATTCTGAGAATTTTCTGGCTTTGACCCCCTTCTATTTCAGTTATAGTAGTATTTTGAAAACCTTTATGCATGACACTAAAAAATTTCAATGATAAAAGGCTACCATCAATTACTGACACTTTAATAGTATGTAATACTACAGAAAGATCAGTTAGTTAGGAACAATAACAATACTAAGCAGCTGAACTCTATTCAAGCTGTTCATCTTTTTCCTCTTAGCTAGACCAAATTTTCCAGTTCTCTTTTATCTATGGTCATTTTACAAGTCCCAAATAAAGCCTCTTGACCTCCTGTGAAGTAGCATGCAGCAGATAAGGCATTCAGAGTTCTTCTACTTAATACATTATGCAAACATAATTACAAACCTCAGGAAGATTATTACGGGTGCTATATGAGTGTTGTACAAAGTAGCATCACACTATCACACACTTTCAGCCAAGAACTCTCATTACCATAAAGCACATATGAAGTTGGAGCCTGTAGTATGAATCCCACATAAGTATGTGTATTTCAACTATTTCACACATTTGCTGCATTTTTACCTGAAATGTACATTTGCTTTTCAGTAACTGCTGCAACGTGTTCAAGCAGACCACTAACAGAGAATTTAAATCATAACAGAACCCAAGAACGACACAAGGACTGTGTCAAAATTTCTAACAGGATACCAGAAACTACTTCGGTCCAGTTCAAGATGCTCTGTCTTCATATGGCAACAGGAATTTCCTGTTTCAGAAACAATTCCTTTACTGCTCTTTCTAGAACACAGGGATTAAAAGACTTTTTTGGGGCTGCTAACAATATTTTATACATGTTACATTGCACTGATCTGGTGCTAAAGAATTGAGAGGCAACAATAGAGACAAAATATATTTGTGAAATGCTTATTGATCTGAATCACACAAGCACAGCCAAAACCTTATACAGCACTTTCTAACCCACAGAAATCAGCACCTACAACAGGAAGACACACTTAAAATGAAAATCTAGATTCTTTTTAACGTGGTATCTCAAAA
The DNA here is from genome assembly GCA_013399695.1 of Formicarius rufipectus. Classification (NCBI taxonomy): domain Eukaryota; kingdom Metazoa; phylum Chordata; class Aves; order Passeriformes; family Formicariidae; genus Formicarius; species Formicarius rufipectus. The sequence goes on along the minus strand of VXAU01005462.1, from coordinate 792,871 downwards.
ATGCTCCAGCCTGATAGAGGTTTCATCTTAGTATCATCAAGACACACTATGATACATACAGTTAGTGTAAACTGGGAGGAAGGAAGAGAAATACATTGAGACAGACACGGTTTTGGCAGGCAGTAACATAGATTCTGGCAACACCTTCAAATGATAAGTAGGGGAATCAGCAATCTGGTTTGTACTCATGTAGATACTGGTAAAGTACAGAATTTACCAAATAATGTAAAAATTACAGGACAGACATTTTTTAGTGTTGGTATATTCACAGAAAATGCAGGAAAACAACAGGACAAGCAGAATGGAGTAACAGAACTCTGTTTCCCAGGGAACCTCACTGAGCAGCTTCCATGTGTGTGTTTCTAATGAAGCTGGCATAATCTGGACAGACTCCTTTTTTTAAAAAAATGTACCATAGACTGTCGATGCCAAATACTGTAATTTATTAGAAATTAGATTTTCTTAATTGGAATTGAATCCGTGAGAAGAGATGCAAAGGTCTGCAGCATACTACGTATGATGTAGAATCATACAAAGGATACTACAACACGCAAATGCTGCACTACTTGACCATGACATCATCAGAACTCTTATTTTTCAGTAAGAGATTAATTAACACCATTACAATATTCAACTGTCAAATAAGATGTTCTACATTTCAGCATTCATAACTCCCCTAAGCATGTGACTATCAAAAGGAACTGTGACATCAGTAATATGGAAGCTCAGATACTTTGTGGGAATTACAGTTTTAAAGGAAGAAGGTAAGCAAAAACTGACTCAATGACTACGAAAGAACTGTGACATCACAGTAGTTTCTTTTTGGGTACACTGACAAGTGTTGTCACTGTTAATCAGACTTTTGCTACCTACTTTTTTTTTTAATTTATTTTACATTCTTACAAAAGAATACAAGCTTTGTGACATGGGTAAATAAGAAGAGAATGGTATTTGGAACTATTGTAATTAATCCAGCAGAAAACATGTAGACTATACTAACACTAAACAACTTCCACTTCCTTAAATTTAAGGCACAATACTTAGAATGCTTATGAGGGATACCATATTAGACTAGGCAAACACTGGGAGCAAAATCTCAGTTCCTTTGTGTGCACAACATTTTTTGTCACATATTATGTATTGAAACAGAATTCTGTATTAAAATGGCTTTAGATTTTTTCATGTCAGAAAGAATATCACTGAAAGAACAAATGACAGATACTGGTAAGAAACTGGTTAAAAGAGAGATGACAATGCGTAGTGCTGAAAGAGGAAATAAAGTCAGAGAAAGATTATTTGCGATAATCCTCCAGGATCAGTTTTGAAACTGATTTAACATTTTATTTTAAAAACTTAAAATTAAAATTAATGTATGCTAATAGAATCTGTAGATATCACAAAGCTGAAAAGCCGCAGTAACTGCAGGGAAGACCGGAATATCAAACATACAGAACAACTAAACTGAAGAATACAGTAACAGAAATAGATTACATTTAACAGTGTAAAACAGTGAAAATACTTTCCTGTTGAGTGTTAACAGCAGAAACTTCACTTATAGACTAAGAGGTTATCAACTGTAAATGACAGAAGGAACTGGGTATATCAAATCATTGCATTATATGTGTACCTTTTCAGTGTGATGGAACCATGGCCCTTGGTTTCATTGGAAAAAATAGTCTACCAGAAAAAGCAATACTTCAGCTGGAACACAAACTCTTTCTAAAATGCCACTGGGAATAATATAGACAATCTTAATCAGTACAGTTTTATAATGATGTCTCACAACTTTAAGAACGACCATATTCAAAACTGATATGAAACACTACTTCAAAAATTGTGATCTGTAAAAGAAATGCCTAAAATTTTAACCTACACATAAAGAAACTTCAGTCAGTTTACCAAACATGTGCCAAAATGTAACTGTAGCTCCAACAGTATGAAACAAACCAAAACCAAGCAGTCATTGCAGTACAGAACTTAGGCCTTAGTCATCACTATTTTAGTATTAAACCCACACATAAATAAGGAAACATTGCATCTTTCAGTTCTTTCTATTTTGTGACACTGTTTCTTCATCAAAACCACTCTGAAATACAACACACAGGGATTTCTTATTTATTGTCATTCCAAAACCTACTTGCCTTTTTGGAAGTTCCACAAACTCTCAGCTGTAGCTTGGCTGTTACTACACCTACAATACATTTACATGCAACTTCAGTTTTAAATTAGCCTATGATACCTCTGATATCTGAAAAAGATTGTAAGAATATCCTTTCTTTAGAAGGTCACTCCACTAGAGATCAAAACTGCACTTTCATCCTTTTACACAGGAATATTTTATACTTTTTTTTAAGCAACTCTTAGTGAAAAACAACAGCTCTGTTTAACTGATAGGTCCTCATCACGTTTAAATCATAGTAAGAAGATAATAATTTGAGGAAAAGAATACAAAACCAATACACTCATTACTTTTACAAAACAGAAATTAAGGAAAACAATAAAAATGTATCCTAAAGACTGTCATCCCCATAAGGCATTCAGAACATGTTTGGGCAGGTTCAACCTGTAACATAATCTTTATTCCAACCAAAAGGCAAGGAAACATGCAGAATTAAGTCAGACCAAGTCTGAAGCATGTCTGCAGTTTCTCCACTATGTCATGCATCAATAGACATGTGACACAAACAGTTCAGTATGTGTTTTTAATTTTGTTGGGGTTAGAAAACAAAAAAACAAACCATATTGATACGCGTGAACCAAATATAATAAGCACTGTGACATGAGCATAAAATTCCTCACAGCAACAGACTGAGGAAGGAGCTGCAGTCAGAGGTTGTCAAGGAAGAAATGCATTTGATCTAAATGCATCCCAGTATCTCCAGTACCTGCAGTATCTTGGCAGAAAAACATTTCAGAAATTTAAAAACAATAAGAAAAATCAAGAGTACAGTTTAATCAAACACACAGAAATTATGCTTATTAAGAATAAAGTGTTACTTAAAAAGCCTTTGTATTCAAGTTGCATAAATAAAAAACTTTTTTCTTTTGACATAAAGCACAAGGCACGTTTGCTTAAAAATAAAGCAAACACATATTTTTAAAATATCTTGCAAAGAAAGTTAAGCCCTGAATTTTCAGCCCTTAATCTTAAGTGGAACTCTAAAAGAGCTGTACTAGCATAAAAGTAAATTCCTTTCTGTGCTAAAAGTTCAATTTCCTATATGAGGAAGACATAACTGCTACTGTTATATCTGATCAGGTTTTAGCCCCTTCTCCCTTTTTATTTTTCCCTTCTCCTCTAGCCAGTATTTTCTTTGTACCTTTCTAATGCCCTTTTCCAGGACTTCACACACTGTATCTGATTAAGAATTACTGAGTTACAGTGGCAGTAATATCACTGCTTCCTGCTGCACAAGGAAATGCTAAAGGCTCCCCCCAATAGCTAATAAAGAAAAACTGAACAGCATAAACATCACAGCACCTGAGTCAATAAAGATTTTAATACAACTTTTCAGATAAAGCTCCACAAGGTCTTGCTTCCCTGACCCCAACCACAAAGCCTTCCATAAATGAACCAAGCTTGACCTTATGCAAGCATCTGCTTGCTAAGCAGTATTCTAATTTGCAGGATGTTAAATGACCTATTTTTTCCCATTTAAGAAGTTAAGATCAAGCAATATTTTGCTGTTATTAAATAGGACCATGAGGTAGGCTCTTCTAAATATGCAACAACAACAACTCTTCTAGAAATGTATGAGGGGAATGCTTACTGTAGAACTGCTTCAAAGACAAGGTTGTTTGGACTGATACTTCCTTAATTGTCCTTTCAGGAATCAGATTCTTGTACTGATATCTTATTATAAGATATCTTAACAAGGTTATCTTAATTCACTATGAAAAAAGGAAGTACTGTATTTAGTGGTTGGGGCAACTGCCATTTAATCCAAAAATTCAAACAAATTTCTACTTGTCAGATCTGAAAGTTCAGATAGTGAAAACATTTTTACTCTAAATTCATCCCGTACTCACAGGGAAGAATGCTCTAGCAGGAAATCAGATAGAAGACAATGGTTTAAAACTCACTTCTTATAGCATATTCAAGCATGTAAATATCAATATCAAACTGCAAAGCCAACTCATTATTGCTTATTTATGCAAGGACAAATCTACATGACACTCACAGTCATGTAACAATAATGAATTTTTCCTGTGCAGCTTCTAATCTTATCTAATCTAGTGATAAAAACTCAATTGCATTTCAAATACAAAAAAAGGGAAGCAAAAGGCACATAATCGTAAATAAAATAGAGGCAGTAAGGAGGAACTTGAGGAACACATAGTGTATTAATAAACGAAAATTGAAGACACAATGAAAGGAGGTAGTTATGAAATAAATCCCGTGTTCACAAAGATAATGAAATGGAAAATCGGTAGAAGACAGAACAAGACAGTTTCCTGTAACAAAAAACAATTACAATTGAGAATAATGAAGACTCCATCACACAACTGTCATGCTCATTTCTGTCTGCATCATTTGAACTTAATAAACGAGATGAAAAGTCACAGAAAGTGTTAATTACCAACTCTATCCTCAGCCACCAAACAAATAGCTAATTAAATCCTCAGAACCACAGTCACTGGTATTAAAAATTCAGAAATGAGGAAAATGTTTTTGCCCTACTTTCCTGATGTTGATTTTGGATATCTAAAAAAGTAGTAGGAAAAAGTATTTCCAGGTCTGAAAAAAGATCAGAAAATAATTAACATTATAGCTTAACTCACACAAAATCAGCTTGCAAATGGGAATGTTTTGTCCTCCAAAGAAGTTATTCATTTTGTAAGACATTGAAACAGATCTCATGTCAGAGCTATGACTTCTAACATGGACTTTTTTCATTCAAACACCAAAAAAGTCATGCTGGAGGCAGCAGGAGCTCTTGGAAAGTTCCATCACATCTAGCATTCACTGAGCATTGCTATAAACATTATTACTTGGAAGGGAAGATGGTGGGGTTTTCTGTAGAAGACTTTTGGCATTAATAGTTTCCCCTTTAACAGTTAAAAAGGGCCCTTTCCACTGGAACTTTATTTCTTGTCCCCCTCTCATCTCCGCTTTTAGGAGGGTTTTATGACAGCCACAGCCAGTTCCTGCCTAAGAGGCATTACAAACGATCTCATAGAGTGTTCACGTACATCTGTCTTTAAGCTACCACACCCAGAAGAAAAATCTACATGAAAGAGAAGAACAGTCTTCCCATCTACACACTCCTCTTTACCTCTGAGGCCTCTTTCTAATAAAGGTGCAACCACGCTAGATAGAGGAAAGAACAGAGGGATGCCCTTCTTGTCTTGCTGGCCTTCCTCAACTGACAATGATCAAGAACCTTCTTTAGGACATGAAAGGGGAAGGTTTTATTGCTGAGGCCATTACAGCTGACTACATCTTAGATACTTCATCTCCAATCGTTTCTCATGTCCCTTTTTCTCTAAAATCACAGAGTTGAATAAATTGCCAGATGTCTTAAGTACCACTCAATGGATATAGGAGAAAAACAGGCACAATGTGAGGAACACAGAATTTATTGGAAAGATCAGCTAAAAGTAACTTCTTACTATTCTCCTTCATCAGATCAGATAATTGATGCAGGCTAGTTAAAATATGAAGTTACTCTCACTTGGACTGGTATCCTTGTTCAGTTCCCTGCACTGTGCCACAAACCTTGGTTTGAGTAGAGCAGAGGGGATGTTTGGAGCTTGGGTCTCAGGGAGAAAGGAACAATATGAGAAAAAAGGCCAAAGGCTATGTTTGTAAAAGCACCTCTGCTGAAAGGACTACTAAAGGCTGTTGTCACTTAAGGCACTGGATTTAGGGTTTCTAAACTCCTTCTGCCTGAATAACACAGAATATATTTATAGGTCTACACTAGCTCAGTCACCCATTACACAGCTTTCACTTAAATTAACACTCCTACTAGACACTCTGAGAAACCATTTGCCTTCTACATGACGGTGCAGCCAGCATAATCCAAGCTCTTGGCAATCCAAGCATCTATGGGTCTTTTATTTCAAAATACTTCTAGGTCACCACAGGCTCCTTTGGAAATCCTACCAACAGACCCAGACAAACAGCATTAACCTCACACCATCCTCACTGCAGGTCAGATGCCACCCCGGGGGCACACTATGAGAGCAGCTGCCAGCATTTGTACCATATGGGGTCACAGGGCAAGATGAAAGCCCGGAGTCCATAAAGATAACCTTTGTATCCAGCCCGTCCTCAGTGGAAAAACAGAGTGGAAATACAGGGCCTAGACTCACAGAGCTCTCCTACCTCTGTCAAGGAATACCTTGTAAGGAAGCACTGGCTTACTCACTAAAATAACTTTCTGTCCTGCAGTTTTCCATGTAAAACTAAACCATGCCACACTTCAAAGCAATGCATTTTCAGTAACTATAAAAATAATCTTGTTATTTTTTTCTTATTTTTCTAGTCCTGTTTCCTTCACTCTCAGCACTTTGTAAGGACATCTTCATGTGTGTATTCAACATTATGTCTGTTGCAAAGTTTGGTAAACACTCAAAATATGATGTTGCTTTCTTTCAAACCCACAATTACTGCTCACTTTACCAGCAGCCACAGCACTTGGATCCTCCTTGTGCCAATTCAACTCAGACATACCGCGCAATGCAGCTAACTCCCTAGATGGGCCTTCCACCCCCAAATTTTCCACTTAAGTAAACTAATGATCAGGAAAGATGGGACACACCCAGAAGACAGAAAACCACTTATTCAGCAAGTCAAAAATGGATACACTGGCATGGAAACTTATAGTTGAAAGTGAAATGCATCCTACAAAGAGTCCCAGATTTCAGCTGCCTGCTAACAACAGTAAATATTTCAGGGATGTCCCTAAGATGATTTCTACTGAGGACAAGTAATACCTTCCTGTTAAAAGCAAAGAGGCTGGCTTGATAGAGTGGAGACAGTTCTTTTATCCCTATAATGGATTTATTCCCTTATGTTCAATATTTCTCAGAAAGGATGTCACTTCCACAGAGAATTCTGCTGCTCTACATTTTAAGAGCGCAAATGTTCCAGTGAAGCTCAGCTTAAATTTCAGAAGCTGATAGAGAAAACAGGAAGAGAAGAAAAAAAGTTAGCATCTGGTGATTTAGACTGCTAAAATCCCTCCAACTAAAAGACAGCAGCGACTAGAAATCCAGAAACACAATGATGGAGCTAACTGTAATCTCACACACCTTCTGGAAACAGGCATGTTTATGCTTTGCATGCCCATCTTTTCACAGGCAAAAGAGGACATCAGAAATGTATCCTCCCATAAACGTAACCAACAAAAACAATAATTAACATAGGTTCTTCATAATCTTTCCAAAATATTTTCTTAGTAAGAAGGTAAGTAAGGATTGTTTTACCACTCAGTAGAAAAAGGCAACTGTTTAATGTGGGTGTGTGCCAATATATGAAAACTATTTTAAATTAATATTTTCGCAGTGGTCTGGAATATCATGAGCCTAAATGCTGAACACTCGCTATCTGCAAATTGGCTCTGCCTTAAATCACTGTGCAACTCTGAACAAAATAAATAGGTGGAGGAAAGAAAGTCAAGATAAAAATTATTTAAGGACATTAACACTTATAATTCTGTACTACTGAAGAAGCTGGAATGTCCCAAATTAAATTGAGGCCAGAGACAGACTTAAATGCACCCTTACTGAAGGTGTGCCTCAGAAGACAGCAAGACAGGCAGCACAAACACAGTGCAGGGGTGTGCAAAACCACCAGTGGCACACTCGCTGTGCCTGGCACCAGGACCTGCCCAAAGGGCATCTTCTGCAATCCTTAGAGGGAAATTTCCTCCTGTGGCAACCAGGTCTTCCCGTGTATCTTTTTACTGAGTAGGATTTAGACAAAGCCAAGTATTTCCACTTTACATAAAACTGAGAGAAAAAATGTGGCTCACCAATAAAACCATTAAGTTACAGAAAACAAATTTTATGTGTATGAGGTAACACAACACACATATAAAGTGCAGCAACCTAGCTCAAATCGATAAGAGCTTTACTGCATCCCACAACTGGATACTTGATAATGCATGCAAACACAAGTTTTTAACATACACCACAGCCTTGAAATTGAATTATTAATGTACATAGAGGGATTTTTCAGAGGGGAAAAAAGGAAAACAAAGAAATGGTGCTAAAAGGATATCAAAATAAAAGACAAATTGATGCTGATGCTTAATAAATGGAAAATATTACCCTTTTGCAGTTTGTAGAAAACTGGCACAAGATCATATTTAACCTTGGCCTACAAGCAAGCATCACTTCATTAGCACAAATTTATAATTTAAGGTATCAGGGGTAAGCTTTACATGAACTCCCAAGGAAGTTGTGCACATTTGTGAGAGATACATACACTTATTTTCTTTCTCACTGTGAACACCTGCACATATATTTAACTTGGATGAAGTTTTCTATCTAAAGCTAGCCTTGGAGCTGTCAACATCATCCAGTAATGCAAGCACTGGTGCATTCAGAACAACGGCAAAAGTTACAATATACATTGAAGAAAGAGTCATTTTGTTTACATTCTGAGCCATCATTAAAATATCAGGTAGAATATCACAAGTTGTTTGTTTGTTGTTTTTTGGTTTGGTTTTCCCCACAGAAATTAATTAATCAGAAATGAAAAATTAAACGGGTTTTATGTTCTGATCGATGTTATCTCAAAAATACTTTATCATGTATCCATTTAAACTAAAAAGTGGATAAAACCAGGAGAAATACTAATACCATAAGAACAGTAGCATCTATGTTATTTTCAGCTAGCTACTTTTCTCTTTCTTAATTTCATTAGGTATCAGAAGACAGCTTCAGAAACATCATTCAATTTCCCTGCAGCAGAATTTTATTAATACCTAGAGTTCGATCTCCTTCTCACTATAAATTCAACCTGTCCTCTCACAATGCTAGTGCAGTAATGGCATTCACATTTGGAACTCCAAAACCTGAAATACAGTCACTTGAGTAATGCTGAGGTTGTTTGTATTTGATATTTCAGAACCTTAGCTGATGGACTTTATGAAAGAAAAATGTCTTGCATTTGACATCGAAGTGGTCTGCACACAAACAGCCACTGCAGTCAGCATCAGTCCCAAACAAAACTGATTGACAACAAAAAAAATTATTAATGCTAGAAAAGCACACAGACAGTGACATAATTAGAGTAAAAAGAGAAATACAATTTTTAAAAGGCACAAAACCAGAGAAAAACAGACAATTATCAAAGTACAATACTATGTATGGTTAATGAGAAAATCTATCCTGAAAGAACTGGGGCACTAAAAGGAAACAAAACAAAACAATCTGCTATCTCATTGTACAAAAAAAGTCTTGATCAAAACATGCCTAGAGCATGGTTTCTAGTTCAGTAGCTACAAGTCAGATCAAATCCTGATGCATATTGGTTATTCATCTGAAATATCACTTATGCAGTTGGTACATTAATCCAGCTTTTAGTAGTAGAATTTCCTTCTTCTTCTGTGTCCTTTGCTGTGTGCAACATGCTCCCTAAAAACGATGCGGCCTCTGTGGTTAAACTTTCAGGAAAAGAGCATTAGTGCCATTTAGATGATATGTTTTCTCCTCCTTTCTTTTGCTTTACCAGTGGCAAACATCTTAATAAAACTAACAGCAGAACGGCTCTCATTTCAAAGGGTGATCATTTAACATACACCGAAGTGTTCTTTACATTTTTAATCTTGCCAAACATGCCCCTATAAACAGGCATTGTATTACAGCAGTACTAATGATAAAATGCCAAAGTGGCATTGAGAACCTTATAAACATCTGAATTTCACTGGCAAAGCCACAAGTCAAACAAAGGACTGGGAACGTATAGGGTCTTTTTGTTGGTTTTGCACATTTATAGCAATAAATCTGCACTCATAATAATTAGCATGTTGTTTTCAACTGCAATGCTACTTAATTTTCAGCCCAAATTTTACAGCAACACCTATTTCATCTTGGGGACATGAACTGTTTGAAGATGGAAACATTAAACCTGTTGCATATTACATACAGTGCTGAGTTACAAAGGTTTTGGTCTGTTTGGAGGAAACGATGGATTTCTGTTGGTCTGGGAAGAGCTACTATTCCATATGCAGACTCACTGGGTAATAGACAACTTACAGAGTACATGAAATACCCTGGACCTGGCAACAGGAGATAGCATCTCACCAATTTACCCACAAAGACTTTTAAAAGTTAGATCCAAATTTAACTGAATGCAAAAACCTTTGCCATCAGATCCTAACCCAATAAACAGTTTTTCAGAAATAACAAAGTTGCAGTTTTCAACATTCAAGGAAAGTATTTGCTTGGGTTTTTCCGTAAGACATAACCACACAAAGCTCTCTTTCGCAGGTAGACACAGTTCCTCAATAAAACTATCAGACTACAAACTATTCCAGAGGTGTGATCTGCAGCTTAGCACAATCCCACCTTAAAGCACTCCTAGCTACAGATCTCTCTGGAAAAGCCAGATTCTCAAAGAAAACAAAACACAACCCAGTAATACACCAAAACCAACTGCAATACACCTTTAGGACAAAAAGGAAAAAACCTCAAACAACCTTTTCTGCAGTGAAGCAGACAAATGGGAACACTAAAAGAAGGCATGGTTAGTACAGGCTCTAATTAAGGGTGATTGATGGATGTATCAAACAAGCTCAGTCTGCCAACCTAATGATTCAGCTTAAAGAACTGGGAGTTTTCCTCCTGACTTCTGTCAGAGTCAAGTACATCTGCTGAGCACATCTGAAAATTCTGCCTCTTGTAGGGTAATCTTTTCCTATGCATGCAAGAATTATCATGGAATTCAGTAGAGCATGATACATTGAAAAAAAGATAATGCTACTTTTGGGGGGAAAAAAAAATCAGTCATGATCTACAAAAAAGTTAGACATGAATCACTTATTTTCCTTTGAACACAGTAATTTTTATGTATATACCAAGGTACCACAATTGAAGTAAAATGCTCTGAATTTATTTTAAAGGTAATTTCATTAAGTCCAAAAGAAATGGTGTGTTTTCAGCTTCAGTACAGATTGAATAGATTAATGAAGAAACAGAATTTGACCTTTCAATAAACCTGTTCAAAGTTGATCATATTTCACAAACAGGTTTCCAGTTTTGCTTTTATAAATTATAGATCATTAACTTTCAAACACACCAGTGTGCAAGATTCATGAGATGCATTCAGATATTCATTCATGTCTCTGACCATTCAGTACAAGTTTAGCAACAGTTCCAATAAGCACAACATGTAGGCAGGTAGGTTCTATCATGCTTACTGTTACAGCAAGTACTTGTTACTAGCTTAAAATGTTCAACAGGAACTATTTTCAGTCCATCAAGTAACTCTCCATAAATCCAACAGCAAGCTGGAGCTCAAATTACTTACCTGTGGACATAATGCAACTGATGAACTGAATCAATGGCTATCACCATTTCAGCCAAATAAAAACGAGCCATATCTTCAGGCAGTCTGTCCTCAAACTTGCTGAGCAATGTAAGCAGGTCTCCTCCAACGTAGTAATCCATAACCAGGTACTACAGAGTGTGAATGGTAAGAAAACAGAGCAGGGAAAAAAAAAAACCAGCATAATTTATTGTGTGAATCAGAGACTAAAAACTAACTGAAGCATAAAAATATGGGCATTGAGAAAGCTAATCAAGATACTTAGATGTTCTGAAAAGAGTAGTTGGTTCAGCAGTATTTTAATATTTAACCCACTTCAACATTTTTCATATTTATACCTGTCCAAACACAGTAAGCCTCATTACAAAATAGTATCAGTTTCATCCACTGTCCCATCACCAAACATGGAATATTTAGATACTCCGAATTTCTTTATGAAAACAATAACCTTTTGTTAGAATGCAAAAGGAGTAAAAGATTAAAGCACAGAGTTATAGAAAACTAAACTGTGTTAATTTGTAACCTCATTTATGTGCCCTAATTTCCCAGGCTTCCCTTTCCCTTTTTTCCCCACCATCATCTTTTTCCATTAAACAAACAGTTTTGGAAAGTTTTTCGACTACTCAAATGAAGGCAAAGTCTGAGAGACTTCCAGCAGCCCACAGCATAGTTCCAAAAACTGGTGACATCGTGCATGACATGGGATCCAACATCATAAAATATAAGGTGTCACTTTCTCTAGCTGGAATGATGGAGGAAAAAAAAAATTACTTCTGAAGTATTAATAAAACCTCAAACTTGCTTGCCATTAAAGCAGGTGCAAAGACATGCAGGAAATCAGAACCTTTCTGCACTTTAATCTATTTACAGAATAAAATGCCACTTCTTTTAGCAACATAGCCAATATGACTGGAAAAAGTGAAACTTAACTGTGAAACTTAGGACTACCATTTTTAGCTTAGCTTAGTTTGTTTTAATTGTGAAAAGCAACTGGAAGGTCAAAAGGGGAAAAGAAAAAAAATATCAAACTGATCATGACTAACAAACTAATTAAAACATTCTAATTTACCATTCCCTCATATGACATTACTTTCAAACATCATAGTGGACAGATTAATTAGCATCAATAGAATATTCTGAGTTGGAAGGGACACACAAAGATCATCAAAGTCCAGCTCCTGGTCCTGCACAGGACAGTCCCAAGAATCACAACATGTGCCTGAGAATAAATTCCCACTAAAGGATAGAGTATCTGAAAGTTATTGCTTAGAGTTCCTACCTCTGTTTCCAGGAAGGCTGCATTTGAAACAGTGACTCTTAATGAGATCATGAATATTAAAAAGTATTAAAGACGTAATAATGTATATCCCTGTTTGATTCTTTAAAATTTTAGTAAAGCAACTCAAAAAGAACTTTTTATAATTAGTTCCCTTACTTTGTTCAAGTCTTTCCCATTTTTAGAAAAAGACACAACAATATGTAGGAAAAAAAATCTGCAAAATTTTATCAGCTATAAGGAAGATGAGGGGAAGGCAGAAATCTGTTTCTTTTCCCTCGTACTTTCTGTAACAATAAAGGTGAGGAACAAAGATTTTAACAACTCGACACAGAATAACCTGGCCATTCTCATTGATTCTAAGTGCATGAAGAAAGTACAAAGTGCATTTCCACAAGATTTGACATGTGTTATCAATCAAATTTTCCTCTGTTGCTTTGTGACATGAATAATAAACTTAAATTATTCTCAGAAGTCTTATACAAAATAAATACCTTCTTTTCAGGGGTGCTCCTATGCTCCCTCTGAAACAAGATTTATATTTCTAGTTTCTTAAATTTTACAGTTTTAGAGAAATGCATTAAGCCTTTGGAGCTTCAGATATTGATTACTGTATATAATGCATTGTAACATCTCCAAGAGCTTAACTTACTGCTTTGAAAGTGTATTGAAAAAACCTCTTAAGATTCCCCTAACTAATGTAGGATCTCTGCACTTAACACTTCAGTACTTTTAAAATCCCTACAACAGAGTAACTGGATATACCAAAATAATGGAATTTTGGCTCTCATAACACAGGACTCTCTACCTCCCATTTTGCCACAGTAACAGTAGTCTAAAGAAAAGGAAACCTTCAACTCCTCAAGCCAACACTTAAACTGTACTCTAAGTATTAAGTTCTGCAAGTGAAATTAAACACATGCATAAGACTGAGAATTAACAACTGTGTTTTAAATAAAAACATTCCATCAATGTAGAACATCCTATCCAATGTGAACTATCCATGTTCTTAAAAGAAATAACTTTTTTAAAGCTTTAAAAATACTTTCTAAATGCAATAATCATCCAGATCTATCAAAGTCTCAGGTACTTTTCAAAATATTACTGTATGACAGCACCATCCTTCAAGAGAAAGCACAGATTTAAGAACACTAAATCTAGTAACTAGTGGAAGTTTATCATGGGCATTTAATCTACTTAGTTTGGAAGAGATCCCTTGAGATCATCATCTCCAATCTCATCTGCTCAAGTAGGGTCAGTTAGAGAAAGCTGATGGTCCAGTTGGGTTACCTTCAAGGCTAGAGACTCCACAGCTCCTCCAGGGAACATGCTGCAGCGTTTGACCATCTCCACAGTAGAGACAAGTTGCCCCCTCTGTTCTGATGAAACCCCATGTATTTCAGTTTGTGTCTGTTGACTCCTGTCCTGTCATCAGGCACTACAGAGAAGAATCTGGCCTCCTTGTCTTCATTCCCTCCCATTTTGTATTTACACACATTGATGATAATCCCTCTCCCAAATCTCCATTTATTTGGGCTGAAGAATCCAGCTCTCTCAGCCTCTCCTTATATGAAGGATGCTCCTGTACCTCAACCACCTTTCTGGCCTTGCACTGGACTTGTGCCAGTAGCTCCATCTCCGTTTTGCACCGCGAGTCCAGAACTTCACACAATAGTTCAGGTGCAGTTGCAGCAGGACTGAGCAGAGAGGAAGGATCTCCACTGACTGCTGGCAACACATTTCCTTGCAGCCCAGAATATTCTTAGCCTGTTTTGCTGTGAGGTTGCCTTGCTGGCTTACAGTTAATCTTGTCACGCACCAGGACCTCAACCAAAGCTGCTTTCCAACCTGTTGTCCTGTTGGCCCCCACCATGTACTGGTTTTATTGCATTCCCAAGATGCAGGAAAATTGCATCTCCCTTGATGAATTTCATGAGATTTCTGTCTGACCAGTTCCCCAGCCTGTCAAGGTCTATCTGAGTGACTCCACAACCACTTCTCTCACATTTTTTAACACCCATGAACTTGCTGAGGGTGCACTCCATCCTACTGTCCAGACTGTCACTACTGTCCAGACTGTCCATATCTCGGCTGCAGTCCTGATTCCTGGGGTACAGCACAAGTCACTGACCTCCAGCTGGACTCTGTGTCACTGATCACAATCCCTGGGCCCAGCAGTTCAGTCAGCTTTCCCTCCACTTCACTGCTGCTTATCTAACAGAAGCTGGTCAGCATGTCTGTGAGGATGTTATGGCAGACAGTGTCAAGGTAAACAACATCCAACCCTCAACCACATCTACTGCTCAAATCTACACAGATCTTTTCTTTAGAGGCCACTTGCATTACACATGATGTTAATAAAGACCATATAGAGAATTAGTGATACATTCACACTAAAATGATACAAACTCCCAATATTACTGCTATTTTCCTCAGCAGGCTGCAAAACTAGCTCCTGCTAGCAGGCTATCAAAGATAAAGAACAGAACCTGTGCTGTGCTTGGTAAAAACAAGGAAACTGGCAAGAGTAAAATTAATTCTAGTAGGCTGTTGTGGAATATATCATATTTTTTTTTAAATGGTATTAATAGTAAGATCAGAATTACAAAAAACATAAGACTATTTTTACTGTCCCCACTAACAAAGCACGAGGCTAGCTGGGAGGTATTTAAGCCAAAAGTTAGACTCACAAATGCAGAGACCAGTTTCTATACAAATCCACCAAAATCCATGGATCTACAAGTATGTGAGCTGACAAAACGCAATATAATAGTATATATAAAATATATAAACGACAATATAAATAGCATTGCAAGTCTGCAAGAATTCCATGTATAGTATTTCTTTTATTGGACAGTCTTGGAGGAAAAAAAAGACTGTGGTCATATAGCAGATTTTTAAGAAAGTATTAGAATTACTAATATAGAATCCAAACCACAGGACAATAAAATGCAAATAATGAAAAGTCATCATTGTGTAGTTATTTACTTTTTAAGCTATAAATAATATCAAAACCATTATCACAATCAAAACATTCTAAGTGGGAAAGATTTCACAGAAAATTGGCACTTTGTCCTCATATTAGCTTCTAGTCTTTCAAAATACTTGAAAACTAAATAACCTTAAAGAGACATTTTAATTGACAATTACAGCTTCCAACTCTTACTTATGAACATTTAGTGGCATTCTTCCATGCTGCAATAACATTTTATTGCTTTGTGACATCTTAGTGGGCTTAAATCCTCAAAATAGCAAAGACCAATCAAAATGAACTGTTGTTTCAAAACAGGGCTACTCCCCGTTTGCCTCTAATCAGTAATGTTAATCACAAAAATTAAAGTCAAAATAGAAAAATTATGTTAGTGAGGGCACTTTTATTTTTATGAATCCAATTAAACTGAGTGCTGAATTGTAAGAACAAATATGCAGACAGAGTAAGGTTTATCAACAAAGGCAAAGTGGTTTAGAAAACAAAGCTGCATTCCTGGGATCCTTACAGCAAAACTTTCAAAGTTTCTGACCAGTCTCTACCCTTCAGAATCCTATGCACAAAATCACAGATCTTCATATGGTCTGTATGGTCCAGGACACAAAATTAACAAATAAACAAACTACATTTCTGCCTCAAACCACAATTGAGAATCTGCACTTTCACCCATATATACATAAAAGCAACACTCACTAAATAGTTTTCATCCTGGAATGCATAATGTAATGTTGTGATCCACTGGTTATCTCCATTCACTAACACATCTCTCTCTTCTCGAAAACAGGCTGTCTGAAGGGGAGAAAAATAATTATAGGGTTTAAGTAAAATATATAAACAAAAACATTTTGCATGTTGACTATGTTTTGACAGTATATCTGGGAGAAAAAAATCTAAACCACCTCTCAGTTACAAGAGCATTTACTACAGTCCTAAACATGACAAAATCTACAAAAAATAGATATAAGCCCACTTTCATCAAATTTGAACAGTTGTACTTCACTATTTAGTGAGGCAAAGGAATAAATAAGCTGCAGCTGCCCATTGTCTAAAAATCCCAAGTCAAAATCTTGAAGTATCAATGACAGAATAGCAATACATGATTAAGAAAAACAATCGGCACTCACATTAGATAACTGTAACTGCAATATAGTCAGAGCACTAGAATCTGGAGTCTTGTGCCTTATTTTATCTCATCATGCTGCTAGCCTAGTTTTACACTTGAGTTTTCACACAGGCAAGGTTGTTTTCATTTGCAAGTAGCTGCCAATAACTTCCATTTAGTCACCATTCAATAATTATTAACCAGCTGGGGTTTTCCCCACACTCAATACTCAGGAAAAACAGAACAGAATTGAATATTGCTCTTGCCATATGTAAGCTGTGGGTCAGACATCCCAGGGGATTTCCTCTCAATATACTTCAAAGAAAAACAGAAGGCAAGAGGTGCCTTCATAGCAAGTGGAACAGAGAAGCAGCAAGAACTGCCAACAAATGATAAGGAAAACCTAAGAGGAGGAGGAGAACACAGGTTTGCATGAAACAAAAGATGATATGACAAAAATAACCAAGTACAATGCAGCAAGGCATTTAATTCAATGAAGGTCTTGCAACTTGTCCTGAGAAGTGGAAGAAAATGCCTCAGCAAAAGCAACTTTGCAGATTGACAGACAAAAATGACCCAACAGATGAAAAGTCAAAGAGAAACTACAGCAAAGAAATACAACAAACATTTTAAAGCGACTAAGTTCTGAAGTGAATATCACAAGAAAACAAAAGGTACCAAACACCAAAGCCAACACACAATTTTTTTTCAGAAAAAAATCTGAAAGATACCAAAAAAGAAAGAATAATATTGTATGGGCCACATTAGAAAGTAAATGGAGAACTAGAGACAAACAGAGACCATATTCCCTTCCAGCACACTCTGCACTTCACAAAGATGTTGCCTCAATTTGAACCCCTGCTTTCTCTCTCTTCCATCTTCAAGAAAGCCAAATTTAAAGGAAATTTAAGCCTTTTCAGTTTCTCAATTTGATTTCCAAATCCAAATAAATTCCGAACCTGGAAAATACTAGAACTCTGGCATGGCTATTGCTGGCTGTGAGATTTGGAGAGTGAAGAATGGAAAGTGAAATATCACTTGAGATTGAGTTATGAACAAGAATGCATGAAGTAAAAGGAGAGCAGGAAGTAACTCTCTTCCAAGTAAATGAACCTTTTGGTTTTTGTTTTTTTTTTTTGGGAATACAGGGACTAAGAATAATGCAGACCAGGAAAAAGAAAGATGACATACTTTAATCACAGCACAATGCACGAGATAAATCAGTGAAATTTTTTGGTTTTTGAAAACATATTTTCATATTACAAACATATTACAAATACCTTCAAAGGTTATTGAATGAAAAACAGACTTGGGGTGGGAGAGGGAGCAAGGATCATCTTCAGAAGGAAGAAAAGCTGTTTGATGCTTCAGTTTCATTTTTTTCCTTCCTTGTTTGTAAACTCTTGACACACTTCAGACAGAGATTAACTATAAACTTTTGTTTTCACAAGAATGAAGAGCAGGTACTTTCACTCCTCATTATGACAAAATTCAGAGGATTAGTTACTAGACAGTTTATGTAGTTCCCCTTGTTTTTGCCATGATTTAACAGAAGCCCATGCATTCCTTGAGTGCTCTGGACACCCACCTTTAGGCAGCATGCCTAGAGCTGACAGCAACAGCTATTACCACTGTTGATCACAGCTGAGACAGTACCAGCCAGAATCTAAGTGGTTCATGGCAAAAAAAAAAAAATCCAACAACAAAAAAAGTTGGTAGCAGTGGTTAATTGCTGTAACAACTCAATTAAGCTTTTTCTTAAATGAAGGCTCCTCTTTTTTTTTTTTTTTGTTATTCCAGCATTACACTTCATCTTCCCTAGGCAGTCTCCTTGAACTGTTGGCAGACATCTCCAGAGGTCATCTGACCCAACTCTCTGTCACGGCAAAGCCAATTCAGTGCTATGGGTCTATCTGTACTGTTATCATGGCCTTCAAGCAGCGAAGAATTTGACCTGCTCAGCTATTTGGTGCTCATGCCCTTAAGAGCTCAGAGACAGCACCTCCCAGGAGTGCTGACTGCTTCCATGCTGCATCATGTTTGTCCTGGTCTCTTCTGAGCCTCATCTGGCACCAGGCTGGCACATATGTAACTCTAAGTGACTGTCAACACTCAGGTAACAGATTTGGGAGTGTAACAGCAAGCTGTCGCACACTTCCAGGTACTCCTTGTATCAGCAATGCTCCCCAGGCTACATCCCACCTCTGAGTTTTCAACAGTGACAAGTATCTGGAAAATTTATGCCGTGTATAATACAAACGAGAACATCTGATTTCACCACTTGTACAATTTCATCATAACATACTATTGCTCTCAGAGCTTGCAGTCACCCACCTTTGACTGCCATTCACGAGCCTCTTTTGAGTACATACTCACTTTCTACTTTTACAAATGACTCCCACTCCCCACACTGTTGATACAGGGTTATATGAACCTACAGACCTAATGCTGGTCTTGCAGTTTTGGACTGCCTGGTTTTCCTGTGTGTTTCAGAGTTAGTGCAGTGCTTTGCTAACGGAGCCAGAACAGGTCATTTTCCCCAGCAGCAGCAACAACTGGGTTCATCAACGTTTAAAAATGACAGGTTATGGTTGTTGAAGGTCATGCTTTGTAATGCATTTTCACTCCAAATGGTTCTCCTTCCACTGTACACCCATGGGTTACAAATACATGAAAAAAACATAGCTGTAATTCTTTTTAGGCTAGCGGTTGAGACTTTCAGAAATTCAGCTGGACCCATGGGAAGAGTATTTTTAATACCTTGCATAGAGAAAAAATTTTCAAACCTATTTATAACTATTTTAATGAAAAGAAACAGTTCTCAAACTCACTTTAAATGGGTACATTTAAAAATAGAGTGGAACTTTATTTCTGGTCACTTCTTTTTCATTGAAATAATTAAACTTACAGTAACGACATTTGTCTTGGAGAGAAATACCTCTTTGTATCAACACTAATGCTAGATTGCTCAGTATCTGAATAATTTCTGGATAAAAAGAAAACACATTGTATACATCTAACCAAAATCTGCATGCCATTTATACTTCTTAATGTGATAACATTTTCATTAAAAGAGGCAGGATGTGCACATGTTAGAAATTGGCTTTAATTTGTCTGAATACTTCTTTTTTTTTTTTTAAAGTGTGATGGTTTCCCATTGATCTCATTTCCTACCAAGATGTAATTAAAACATTAATGTGGAAACCTGAATAAACTTGGAAGCTACTGAACAGCAAGGCAGTCTGACAGCAGAAAAGTTGAGGTCTCAAAAAAACCCTGTATTTCTGAGCTTATTTTTAGGCTGCTTATTTTTAGTATGCATAGATGAAGACTTTGAAGGCAAATTAAAGGGTTAGATACATGTTCCACTGAAAACTAATACACAGGTCTTCTGCTGTAGATTGCATTTTATAAGTTTCTTTCCAAAGGAATCCAGGGAAACATATCAAGGGCATTATGAAGAGCCAAATTGTATAATGAAAGTAGGAAGCTATGGCAAAGCAGTGCTGGTAAAATACCTGTTCCACCTTTTTCAGACACAGAATGGACTCCAGCTTTAAGGAGGAACTCTTTATCATAGATTTTTGCAGGTGGACATTTTTATGAAACATGTACTCAAATTTGAAACTTTAATCTTTCTGATTTTTCAATCTACTAACTGGGCCGTGACTAAGTTTAACTACTAATATACTAACAAGCCTGGCAAGTTATAGCTCAGCAACTACTTTTCACCATGGAAAAGATTTGCTAAAGACTGCATTCCTAACTGGAACAAATGCATTAAAAAGATCACCTGTGTAGTTGGTAATTCTCAGGCAATTAGAGAAAAGGTAAAATGTCAAAACCATCCAGCTCCACCTAAGTCAAGATTCCATGCCATTTTAGCCCTTCTGATGAACTGCTTTAAGCTTATTTAATATTAATCTTTATACTGTTGGTAAATAGTGAAGCACCCCCTCAATCCTTCTCTAATACACACAGAGTCTTGGGGACAGAGAAGTGACAGCAGAGCAGGTGAGTGCACAATTGTGGAAAACATTACTGTAATCTTACTTCAGCTCTCTTCAGCATCTCCCACTTATTAAGTATCTTCATGGCAAAAACCTTATCTGCATTCTTCAGTTTTACTACTGCAACCTGGAAAAGACAAAGGAAAGAAATACATTACAACATGAAAATGTATTTTGTTTTCATTTTTATATAACCTTGCAGTTTTGGAGTTTTTGTCCCAAGTGTTCCAGACATGTCTTTACCATCCACACAATACCAAACCATTGCCTTCAAAAAAGAAATACCACAACAGTACAGGAAAGTTCCAAGTCTTTTGTTATATAACACAGCCTCACTATGTATCATTTTTTCTAAGGTACTGTCAATGAACAATGGTATTTCCAACCATCACACTTCTTGCTCTATCATACTATCAGGAAGCTATCTCTGGCTCTATGCTTTATGTTTCTGGACTTCAGACTACACACTGATTTAAATTACAGATCAGTCAAGAAAAGGTATCAGCATAGCAGACACTAAATCAAGACAATATATTCCGACAATATATTTGTTTTAAACACAAATCAGACTGTAGATTTGCCATTAAACAACTTCTGCTCTCATTTAATATAATGCATTAGATTTTCTTCAAATGTAGAACAACTTCATATTTTTCCACCTGAAATTCAGTGAGCTCTTTATCATGCTCCTGTTGTCAATAGCAGGGAAACAGTGAAATCCACAATTTATAAAGAAATAAAACTCAAGAAACACAATCCTGCTCACCCACCCCTCTTCCTACCATGGCTTCTGAAACATTAGATACCACAGGCCTCTGTAATAATAAATCAAAAAAGTTCACTGACACAGTCCTTTTCCGAGAATATTGGTTTTGTTTACCTACAATATAAGCTAACATAGAATATTTTTAGGAAGGAAAGAAGGAAGTTTACACAAACATGTTTTCACAGTTCAGGCTTCTGTGGGTATGGAAAGCTCAGTGTCTTTACCAAAATGGGTATGCATCTGCCACAAACTCAAAGTTACTAATCAAAACTAGACCAGACCCATGCATTATCATCCCAGTCATCCCAACTCTATAAAGGTTCAACAATCAATACATTTTAACAACCATTCTCTGACTACCCTGTTCGGCCCCTTCCCTTTCAAATAAATCTTAATGGTTAAGCAGACAAATGTTTATTTCTGTGTGCATCCCGTTACAAACCAGCATGCTGTCATACAGATTACCATCATCTTCATTCTGCAGGCCAGTGACAACAAAATATGAAGGTGGAACCCTACATTCCTTTCACCTCTTTCATAATCAGTAAACCAGCTATGTGTGAAGACAGTGATAACAGAAAAGAAAATACAGGATCAGACAGTTTGAAGAAAGTGTTATGCAACCTCTTTTAACCATCTTCAAATGTGTCATCAGCTGCAACAGCTTCATGAATGTGGCAAAAGCGCAGGTTGAAGGACTGCAATACTCTGATGTCTAAACCAAAGCATATCTCAAAGTGTACCTCTTGCCCTGCTATAGGTTCACAGACAAAGCAGCTGTCACTTCCCATACGTGTGGCAACCTTGCTTATCTTCTGGAGTTGCACAGGGTGGGAAAGGGGTGAGGAGGGAGTGTGGAAGAGGAGACTGAGGGAGATAAGACAGAAAAAAGGAGATAAGGCAGAGAGGTACTACATTTACTTGTTTAAACTAGCCTATGGACTGAAATTCTTAAAAGGTTACTTCATGCATCAGGTTCAAGTTCAGACTTGGGATCCTCTCATGGAACTTTCAGTTTTGAAACATAAAAATAGATTATGACTTTAGCCTATAGTATAATAATTTTGATTCATAAAGCACCTGTGCTCTTGTGCATGGTACCCAAGACTGGACATCACAGTTTTCTTTAAGAAGGAAATAGTGAATCCCATGCAGTGATTTATAACCCACAGTACGGATTTGATCTTGAGTCTCCTTTTACTTTACTAGCTAAAATTAGTTGGAAACTATGGTATGCCATTATCTGTATCAACTTCTAATGAGAACTAGCAGGAGCAGAAAGCCTTAACATAGCAAATAGTCAGCATTCACACTGTATCATAGGTAACTTGGATGAGTTCTGCACTAAAGACCCATAAGGGTTTTGAGACTGATGCAGGGAAAAATTAAAGGTTGCTCCTAGAGCTGTCTAGCTGCTGTTGCCCAGCATGAAAAATAAGTTTTTCCCCACCATTAACCACTGTAGAAGAGGCAGCCAAAGGCATAAGACAATACACGTATTTCAAGGCCAACTTCAGGATTTCATTTCTTGCCCATAGCACACCCGTTCCGTAAAGGACTCTGTTATTGAAAGACACACACTAACTGCACAGCTGTCTAAATCTGCAGTCTCCTATTCAGCATTCATTTGGACACAACTCTAAGAAGCTACAGCACTGCCTTTGTTGAACAGCTGGAGCATAGGCCTTCTGTGGCATGATCAAGGGCTTGGTACCTTCTGCAAATGTGTAACAGCACTGAAAAGTGACTAAAGAACAAAAATAGACTTCTGTTTACCAGCTGTGTTTACAGTCACTCAGAAGCAGTCTTTTAGTCTGTGAAAGCCATTAATGATATGCCATATCAATAACCAACACAAACACACAAAAGAGACACAGACATCATCATCTTTCTGCAACCACTGCATCTTTGGAGGGGGGGGTATCTCAGTGCTTTATGAAAGTAAATTCTAAAATGCTTGCTCTAAGGCTATGAAAGAAAAGCATGACACTTCAGCCATGAGCAGTCTTATGCAGTTTTTAATCTCAACAAAAAATTCTGAATCATGCTACAAACCCAGGCAGTGTTTACACATACACAGATGTGGACACTACCTACACAAAGGCACAAATAACACAGGGTGTTGTTTTGATCTCTCCCCTTCCCCAGTGAAGCTGTCAAGACAGAAGAAAGGGTAATCATTCCTGTCTAGTTATCTTGAAGTGTCCTGCTACTGGAACTTCTTAAAATTAAGACTTTCAAAGGTTGGAGTTCTTCTAAATTTATATTCTTCTGTGAGCAGCCCAGAAAAAAATTAATGGTATGTGCTGATGTAAACTTCTTGGTTTAGTCAGATACTTTTGGAGGTTTTTTTCCCCAATTTTTCTAACTGTTTTCCATATTTTCCACAAACACCGGTATAGTTTGGCATGTTGTCAGATACTTTCTGCCCCAAGCTTGGCTATTTGTCTCTATGGTACATGCCTACACTTTTCCTTTGCTTAAAAATCAACGGTCTTATACAGAAAAGAAGCTAAAACAGAAGCAACTAAAATTGAAATTTAGGGAAAAAAAACCAAACCAAAACAAAAAACAACAAAAGCCAATACAAACAAAAACCACAACACAAAAAAAAAAGAACAAAAAGAAAAAAATAAAGGGGAAAAAAAAAAAAGAAATAGAAAAAAGATTCAGCATTGGTTTTCTTGTCCAGCATGAGCAGGCAGCTCTCCAGAAACAAGAAGAGGGAATGTTACTGTTCATAACTGTATGACAAAATCTAGGAGTAACTAGCTAGTTCTGAAGCTATAAAATTCATCATCTTCAAAATATCAACAACATAAAAAGGTAATTTTTTTCTTGCACAAGCATCCTCTGAACCTCTTTTTTTTCAGCAGCAATAGAATCAACTGAAAATTTCTGCACTGGCTAAAATCTTCACTAAGCTGCCACTTTTGTACTGCTGAGGGACACCACTCGGAGCTGTTGCACAGGTGCTTCACTTTTCCTAACAGGTTAGAGTCCTCTGGTTTTGAGCTGTTTGTTAAGTTTTTCAGACCATGCTGTTTGAAGCCAGCACAATGAAACACTTGAAGCCCAACATTATTAATTTTACCAAGATAATACTGCTCCTCTCCCAAGCAAAACATCTGTGCTTTCTAAGGTAGGACTCTTGCATAAAATTGTAAATAATGTAATGTAATGTAATGTATGCATGCATAGGTAAGGGGTATGCCAACAATTTGACAAAAAAGAAACATTCATTCTCAGAGTGACAGAAAATCAAGTAAGGAGAAAAAACTAGGGACTATGAACTCTTACAGTAAACAAGCAGTAACTAGTTTAAACTACTTTTTGTCTACATTAAACTTGTAAAAACAAAAAGGAAAATATTTCTTGACTATGCAAATTGAAGAAACTGAGTAGCGTAAAATCGAAATAAGAACAAGTCTGAGACTGTGCCAAAGAAAACTAGCACTAACTTTGTAGTCTACAGAATTTTGGAATTATGTTGATTCAGGAGACAAAAATTACCCCTCCCAGTAACCTAGAGAAACCTTGGTCTCATTTATAGTTTGCTGGAAAGAAAATACATTTTTTCAGATTTCTTAATCTGTCTCAGTAAATAAAAGTATTTTGCAATTTAATATTAATACAGTTTTTGGTGGTTTAAGTAACAGTAAAATTTAGTGGTCTTTTTTTCAACCTTGCTCAGATATTTACTGGTTATTTTAAAGGAAAATTAGCAATTTCACACAGAACTTGTTTTCTTAGACAAAAGCCTGTGTAGGATATGTAATCTTCTTTCTCGCTTAGCACAGACAAGTTTAATATATATCCCTTCAAATATTTATAAAGTCCTACTTTGGCAGCATAAAAAACCAAACATTTTCGCTGACAGAACTTCAGTTTTCCCTTAACTGAAGATTTTGACCATCGAATCACGCTATCTTCCTCAGATAAGGAATTAGAAAGAAACACTGTTCCTAGAAGAGGAGGACTAACCAATTACACAGCCTGTCCCCAGAAGAGGATGAGGAAAGTTACATTCTCACTAATCATGGGATGATTCACCACAAAGAACTTCCTGAGAAAGAACTACAGTTTCTTTGTGGTTCAGCTGCTGTGGAGTTTGATGCTGATTTAGCAGACAAAAATAAACAACTTCTCTCAAAAACAGGATATAAGACAGGTTTCATGTATGAGTCTTCTGACAAGGAAGCACCAATACACCAGTGATATTTCTTACATTTAATACAGTACACGAACTCAGCTGCAACTCTTATGGTAGCACCAACAAAGGCTAATCTTTAAAGCAGAAGTGTTTACATCAAAAAGGAGATTGCAACATTTTTTGTGGCAGAGGTTTAGACCAAAGATAAATTATCCATAAGTAACTTTAGCCTTCAGTCTACTTTATAAAGAAGCTTTACCCCAGATAGATCAAAACCAAGACTGATAAAGTACCTAAATAAATACTACTTTATTTTCCTGTTATTTTTACAGCTGCCCTACGATTATATTTTCACATAGGCATCAAAGTATGTAGTGACACACACTACAGCACTAATTAATGTTCCTTACATACTACCTATAGGAGTCTAGTCTTCCATGATCACAGACAAGTAAAGGCTAATTTTCACACACGATGCAAACACGTAAATGAATCTGAAACCAACTCCTCTGTCTCATGACAGAGCTTCCAGAGATCCCCTCCTACCTAAAAGAATTTTGATTTCCAAGGTCAATGAAGACATTGATCAGAAAATCTTTTCCTTATTCTTTGGGGTTTAGTTTACATGTATTTTCAGGCAACATGGAGTACCTTCTGCAGAAGCTTTAGACACTGCTCATATTTGAAATGTATTTGGCTATGAAAAACTCAAGGCATTGCTGTACATTGTTTTCCAACAAACACTGTCCTACATGAAAAACAAAGCTCATGTAACCAAAATAATTAAGAAAAAAATGGCAGAAATCTAACATCTATTTATTAAAGTTTCCTCAACATAGCGATCAACAGTCTTGTCTGACAACTTCAAGTACGAGGTGGCTTAATGGAAAGCAGTAAAAAATTATATAGTTTGAAAGCAGTAGGTGACCACTTAAGAAGAAACTAACATCTGCTAAGGTCTTCAAAAGAAAGGCAGGAACAATATTCAAACATTCATTAAAAGTAGGAAACTAAATGACAGGAAAACAAATTTTTCTGTTGTTAGACTGTCAGTATCAATATTGACTAAGCTGCTGAAAACTATTAATACTATATATAATACACAGCATATACTATAACAGAACTATAAAGTACTATTTAGTTCTTAGGAATATTAGGAATTATTAGATCTTCATACCATCAGCAACTCACTGACCTCAGCCTCCTGACTAAAAAGAATTACAGCCAAGCAAGTGACTTATCATCAGACAGTGGAAACATGGTTTTTTGATCCATGTGAACTTGCCTTTACTCAAAATTCACAAGATTTAAAAAGAGCTGTCAAAGAATCAAAATGTACTTGCATCAAACATTAGGTGAGCCTAAAATATCCATTACGGACACATAATGTAAAAACCTGTACATTCAGTGTATTACTGTTATCTGTCTTCTCCTCAGTGCTGCAGATTTGCAAGTGTATTACTCAAACCTGTCCACTTCCTCCACATACATACCTCCCCAAAGGCTCCTCGACCAATCACCTTCAGGATCTCAAAATCTTCTTTATGCAGTCGCATCTGTTTCACTTTAGATGTAAAAGGTTTGGCTGAAACAAAGGAAAAGTCAATCATTAAAAAAACAAACAAACAAACAATCTCCAAAAAACCAACTCCCACAAAAATCAAAAAAAACATAAAATAGATGGAATCAGAGCCCTGAAAACAATAGACATTTTTGCTTACACCTATATTTCCTGTTGTAATATAATGAATTTTAAAGCTAAATTTAATGACCAGTAAGAACCAAGCCAAAACTGCTGTGAGAAAGTGTTTATGAAGTAAGTTTGCTTTTGCCTTTTCAATTAAAAAAAAAAAGAAAGGCAGGGACAGTATTTGTGTGACACACAAAGCACTGACCATCACATTCTTGGACCACAAAACAAACAAAAAAGCACGTTTAAGGTCACTGCTTTACAAGGCCCATACAAACTTTACCAGTTTATGCTTTCCTGGTACAGGACCCATCTATGTCCACTTGAATCTCTACAGAGGCTGATGGAATTACTACAGCTTTATTTGCTAAAAAACCCAAACCCTAATACTCATACAGATAACCTATCATTCAATTTAGAATTTTGGTATTAACATTCACCCCTTCAAGGCACTACAGTGTCCCTGTCCAAAAGCCTAGTGCCTGCTATTCAGCAAAGCAATTTTATAAACTAAGACACAAGCTATCTGTAGTTTTAATATCTAAAAATACCCAAAAACCTTTTTTTATCCTCATCGTTAAAGCAGCATTGTAAGTCATAAAAGCAACATCACAAAAATGCAGGGTCTGACATTTGTCCTGTTAAGTAATCCAGCACACCTCTACTAACATTAGTGCTACAATGGACGAAACTCTCTCACAATCTCAAATGGTCCAAAGTGTGAACTTAGTCTATTTTTCTAAATTTTCTTAGATGCCAGGACCCAATCCTCTACTAGGAGATACATCTGTTATAACTAAAGAAACAACAGCTTATAAATAAATAAATAAATATTAAAAAAAAAAAAAAATCCAAGGTTCAGGTCTAAATAGTAAAGATACAGCTATACTACACTGAAATTTTCACTTTAATGATACTTTTACATTTATCATAAATACATTCAAAATATTTATATGGGTTTAATACTGCATTTCAAACACTTCAAAAATGCAGTTTAAATGGCAGTGTATTACTCAAGTTCCCAGAGATTCCCCAAACTTTCAATTTTTCCTTTTTTTTTAGGGACCTTAAAAGAAAGGCCTTAAAATAAAAAGTGATAAGAAAACGTAGTGCCTTACTTGAACAGCCTCAGTTGTATTGTAGTAAGAGATTGAATACAAATATCAATACTACTGACAAATACTACTGAACAAATTAAAACAAGCCATTAGAGCCTTTTAACTTGAAAAACAACTGATTGAAAACAAACATGTAGCTCTTAACTTCAACATTTTTTGACCATTATAGGCCTGGCTAGAGTACAAGGCAAAATATCTTGCTAACAAGCAACAGCATAGCTGTTTAAACCACAAAGCTCTTCCTCACTTTATACTGCAAGGAAAGGCCTGTCATTCTTTAATTATTACATTCTGAAATCTTCCAGGGTTCCCATAGGGACACTGAAAAAATAAACATCGCTATAACTACTTCAATAAAATACAGCTGACAAAAATAGGTTTGGAGTAAGTTTAATGAATTGTATTATCAGCATCAGTGGAAAAGTTTGTAAACCCTCCTCTAATTATTTTATCACCTCTAGCAACAGAAACATGTCAATGTATAGGCAAGCAGTTTTACGAAGAAAGATCCAGCCCTAGGGAAAAAAAAAGTAAAGAATTGCCCTAGGAATGTGACCCAAATAGCTCGTCCCAAAAAAGGTCAATTTGCTTTATCATCGACATTGTTTGTTTGCTGGGCAAACATCTGCTGTTCTTGTGGCAACAGCACTGTAAAGTATGGAAAACTTGGCCTGTTCTGGGTCTTGGAAGGCCTGTCTTCAGACAGAAGTTTCATCCATCCAGCTTTCCAGACAATGAGGTTAACAGACAGACCTTTTGCAACTGGTCTGGCAAAGTCATACGGGCTGTTACAAAGAGAGCAAAGAGTCAGGCCAGGGAACAGTTTCCAAAAGGCAATGTGCTCCAAGGGGTCCCTGGAAAGCAGCTCAGCTAAACAAACAGGTACACAGCACTTCCCTGTTCACATCTCCATCTCCCTAAACAGAACCAGCTTGAAGCTAACAGAAAACAACACCCTTTTTTTAAGCAGGAGCTGAGCTTTTCTTGATTGCTGATACCAGAGGGACACACTGTCTTGGCAGCTTTTGGAGAGCGAAAGGCAGTATGGGCACTTCCTTTGGTACTTCCTTCAACCCTCAGAAATACACAGTGGCATAGCTGACCTTTTCCTACACAGGCATCCCTTTTCAAGGTTGCTATCCATGTGTGATACAGATTAGGGTTCAGCAGTTTGCTGTGCCAAATAGCACTCTTCCTCCTCCAAATGAGGAGTGAGTATGGGCAGAATGGCCCCTGGCTCCTCCTGGATTTTCAACTCAGCAGGAATCAAAGTTCATTATATCAAACTTTCAAATGTGGCAATTCTCTATGACCACAAGAATACAAGTCATACAGTGTTTATGGAGGAGGCTATTCCAAAAAATATTCTATGTTGTTACCAATCTTGGTGGAGGAGACGGATAGATAAGACTTGACCTATAAAAGCTGCTCTGTGAAAACACTTGGCCACTCCACCTGGTGACATTTCCGATCTCATTCTGCCTGGGAAAACTGTGCCACCACCCTCTTGGCAAGATTCCTTGCACTTACTCAACCAATTACACACGGTAAGGAGAACCAATCTCCCAATTCACCCTTGGAGTAACCAATATATTGATGTAGTAAGCTAAGCTGCACTTTCAAACATGATGAACCTGCCATGATCATTACTGCAATTTACTTGAGTCTCCATGGGTCTTTACCCACATTTTATGCTCTAGCCATTCGTTTCATTTATGCTTATAATGTACTCAATAAAATTCACTAAAAGGAGAATACTATAACTTTTGGAAATTTACATTTTTTTTCCGTTGAAATTTAACGAGAGCTTCATTAGAAGTAACATGCTAAACACAGAGGAGAAAAAGTCAGGAAGACTCTATCTGCCAAGACAGGCATGCAGAGGAACATATGTTCTACCCCCTGGCCCTGAAAAGGGAGGATTTTATTACAATTACAATAACCATCCAGCAGAAGAGAGGCAAAGGAATGGGTTCTGCAATAGCGACATTGAGCTTCGACAGTCTGTTTATCCTATTTATGGGAGGAAGCATTACTTACAGCGCATTTAATTTAATCAAGAAGGTTAATTTTCAAACTCTCAAAGATAAAAGTCCACCTCCTGAAGAGCTGACGCAGGGATGACAGCAATATGTTTTATGATCCAATACAGTTTAATATCATGATTATACCAAGGAATGTAAAAGTAATAGAACAGCAAAGTAGTTTCATGCTCCTGGTTTTCTCTCCCTCAAATTCCAAGTTTCTCTCTGCAGAGCTTGGACAGGCCAAGCCCTGGAATTCATATTTTTCAGGGCTAACCTGCTGTCAGTGGAAAGGAGTTAGTGGTGATCTCCTTCCCCTTCCTTCTGCAGCTGCTGGTGCCCCTTTCCCTCCCCAGCAAAGAGCTGCTATAGACATGGATTGAAATAACCCAAGTGAAATGAAGATCATGTTGACAATTAAAGTAAAGTGCAGCAGATTTGGAGCAGCAATTTGGAATGGGTCCTCAAAACCATTTAACTGATTTAAGCAGAAAACAGGACAGTGTTTAAGAATTCCTTTTGTTGTCTCACTGATGCTATAGTTGGTTTTGGACAAAAAGTCTGGCTAACCCTGCTCAGATGGAAGAAGGAAGACGTTGTTGACTGACAGGTCGCAGTAAGGTACCTGTATCTTACTTCCCAAAGAAATTACAGAACATCACTCCTCAGTGACCCAGGTATGTCACAGCAAATCCAGTCTTCTGCCCACTGCATTGTTCAATGTAAAATGCCACGTCAAGCCAAAGCTAGAGAAATTAAAAGCTGTATCCACCAGAATTGCCAGCAGCAATGGTGAAAGTTCACTATCACAGAATCATGGGATATGCTGAGTTGGAAGGGACCCACAGAGATCATCAAGTCCAACCCCTGGCCCTGCACAGGAGCACTCTCAAGAGTCACACTGTCTGCCTGAGTATGATCCAAATGCTTCTTTAAATCTGGCAGGCTTGATGCTGTGACCACTTCCTTGGGGAACCTGTTCCAATGCCCAACCACCCACTGGGTGAAGAATCTTTTTCTAATACCCAACCTAAAGCTCCCCTGACACAACTCCAGGCCATTTCCTTGGAATCTGTCACTGGTCACCACAGAGAGGAGATCAGTGTCTACCAGTGAAGGAAATAGACTGAAAAAGAAAACAACCACAACAGCAAACTACTTGCTGGCCATTTCAAGACAAAGTTCCCTTTCCTTCATTAGCAAAAAATAATTATTAAAATACATACAGAGCTTTCCCATGCAAAGGAGACAAAACACATAATGAAAGAGTTTGTCACTTAACTGAATACAAGAAGGCGCTCTAGTTCTTCCTAGTGCTGTCCTTGGAGGAGGGGAACCAACAAAAAACAAACAGAACAAAAAACCCAAACCAAGCAACAACCAATAAAAAACTCAAACAAATGCCCCCCTCCCTCCCCACCAAATCCTACCACAAAAAACCCAAACAAAACTAACAAAAAAACCCCAAAGTACCCAAAGCAAACTAATGCAAAGACAGCTCTTTTTTTAAAAGCATTCTGAAGTTCTGAAATTTCTGCTAAATTCCTGAAAGGAACTTAACTAGTGTTTCTATTCTACAGCGTCAGTCCAAACCCAAAGAATTTGTTTTCCACTGGCTTCTATCAGCTGTGACTAAGAAACAGCATTTTGAGTTAAGACAGACGGTAACGGAAGATTTCAAAAAACTCCATAAAGGAGGTGTAAGAGAAAACTACTCCAAAAATAAACAATATTTCTCAAAACAAAGCAGAAATAATTGACAATCAGCAAGGCAGCCCCTGCTTAGAGCCTAAACTGAGAGGAGATGGAAAAGAAATCTCTCCTCTCCACCCACTTAAGGTTGGCAGAACAGCCGAAGAAAGCTTTGTTGCAGTTTCTGCCAACTATCTGGAGGAAATCAGGGCAAAACACTGTAGTCAACAGTGATAGCAGCTGAACCACAGAACATTAGTTGATGCAATGTGAAAAATAAAAGCCGCAAATACCCTTCTCAGTTTTAACAGTTAAGATTCAGTTTTCACTCCCTCAGAACATTTTTAACATGTTTTTGCTGATGAACAGTTAAGTGCCAACATCTGGAAGTACAAGTTAAGAATCTGGTATTTTCCAAGAATGAGAGGCATGTCTACAGATTCCTATACTAGGGTATGGAACAGACACGATATTCTGGATCCTAATGTGCTCGCATCTAGGTCAAGTAGAGACCATCTAGACATCTTTGGCTACAGCTGCCACAAAATATTCTTCAACAAGAACCTCACAATCAGAGAGAAAAATAAGATATCTTTCCCAAATACACAAGAGTAGTTCTGTTTCTTCCTTCCACAGACTCACACGAAAAACAATCTCTTTGTTTCAGAAACAGCCACTGCTGGTCTACCAACACTTCCACACCACATCAAGATATGGCCGTTCTTTTTGTATATTACCATTCTTTCTTGTCTCAAGAACTTCAGTAAAACACCTTATGTTTAAATATTATTATACTAGCAGCAAAGTGAAATATTGAACTTTAATTCATCCTGCTGCGGACTAGAATTCCAAAGCAAGATCTGACTGACTGCTCTACAAGACTGCTAGTTCCACCTAAGTAAAGAGCATGGAAACACTGGGAGAAAAATCAAGAGCAGACAGGAAAAAAAGTTTTGAGATATTTAAAAACCCTGAAAGGTTAATAAAGGAGAAGGAGAAAGGCAGCCTTAAGCTTATACAGCAGAACGTTGCTTAGACTACATCCCTCATGCTGTCACAGAGCTGGAAACAAGTCAATTAAAATCACTGCTGATGCTCAAACTTCGCATTCCTCAGTATCTGACATGTAACTCAATATGCTGGTATTTGACTGCCAAAGAATGCTGACCTTTAAGCTGTAAATAAAATCAATTATACCTATGTTTAGAACTACTGAATGTCCTGAAAGATGAAAATAAACCAGGCAGTAAAAATGAATACTCCTAGCAAAATTCCTAGTTCCCCAAAGCATTACTTTGCATTATGTAATGTGGAGATAACACCTTCTAATCTGACTAGGCTCTTGAAAGAGAGACGTCTGTGGAACACGGTGTGTTGATGAATATCAGAGAAAAAACAAAAGAAGAATATTGTGCAATAAACAGAGCACACAACCACACTTCAATGAGAGAAGAGGGAAAAAAACAAAAAGGAAAAAAGAATAACTTCTGTATCAAGCAACAGCACTCCACTGTAAAGATCAGCTGGTTTTTGTGACCACGGCAGAGACCTGAATTATGAACTCTCTAAAGCAGTTGTGCAGGTATGATTAATGCCATCATTTCCTTCACTCTGCATTTATGGTTTTACATACTTAATTATTGTTCAATAAGTATTTTATTTATAAGCCAAATAATCCTCTCAATTAAAAATACAGAAAATTAATCCTCTCTTGAAATTCCGCTGCATGCTGTAGTAACACAGAAGTGTTTTACCAGAAGAAAGCCAGCAA
This sequence comes from Formicarius rufipectus, assembly GCA_013399695.1. Classification (NCBI taxonomy): domain Eukaryota; kingdom Metazoa; phylum Chordata; class Aves; order Passeriformes; family Formicariidae; genus Formicarius; species Formicarius rufipectus. The sequence continues at coordinate 758,777 of VXAU01005462.1, read as the reverse complement.
TTTTGGTCCACAGGACACAGGCATCCAGTACAGAGTCCTCACTCACTGAAGGATCAGTGCTGGAGGCTGTCACTCTCTGCATAGGCCAGCACTAACACAGTCCCCTGCTCAACTTCCCAGGTATTTCACAGTACTGCAAGAGTCTCCATTTCTGAAGCTACAGAAAGAAGGATTTTAAGGGATGCACAAACACCTGTATAGTATCACAGTCTGTCTTACGCTGCCTTCTCTTACCTCTCACAAATACATGATCCAGTTTCACCTCCTGCTAGTTGACTCCTCATCCTAATGCTTTCCTTCTCAACTATTAGGTCCTAACCTCTCCCACAAGACTTGCCATCCAGTATCACTCTGTCCTGTCTCAACACTGCTCTGCCTCCTTACAGGATGGTTTTTGCCCACAGCATCCTCAATTTTCTCCACACCTGTACCTAACATCTGCTTTTTGTATCAATCTCTTCATGCCTACTTCCCTATCTCCAAACCCCCATTCCATACCCTGCCGATCACAGAAGCCACCATGAGCACAGTTCTACTAGGTCTCTGATTTCTTATTTGTCCTTTCAAACTCTGGTCTACCCAGGTGGAGTCTCTCCTTAAGTCCTAGTTTCTGTGATGATGCCCTGCCACAATCCTTTGTGCCTTCACTTTACACTATATTGCGAATAACAAACAAGGACGTTACCTACATGACATCATCCTGTCTTCCTCTTACTTCAGAATTAATAGGGTATAGATATAAAACAAATATACTGAGGTCAGACATTTGACTTTCTGCTGATACTGAGAGTTTCATTACATTCTTATATGGAGCAACTAACACTATTCACTTTCAGTTTTGAGGACCAAAAAAAGCTGTAAAAGCTCTGTAAAACTGAAAGCACTTTTAATCTCTTTTAATTAGTTAAAGGATATGCAATAATCCTTGTGAGAAAGGGGGTGAGCAGACTCCACAAACTGTCCTCTAAAATGACTTGTTTATGTAGCCATGTATTCCCAGCATACATTTACACTTAGAACTTGTCAAAATGCACACCTGTCAAGTCTCACACAGCACACAAATCATTTGAGTCCTGTCTCTCCCTCCTCCATTATGGTGTTTTTACTCCTAAATTCTCTGCATGTCCCTGCACAATATTCCCACTGAGCCCCATGGGCCTCACACAAGAAAGCCAATACTGCAGCCAAGCTCAAACAGCAGGCAAATTTGTCTTCAGGATGTCACAGGTGGGTGCCCACTGTATGAACACAAAGATGTAACAATATACCTTGTTTCCTCCTCAAAAGCATGGCATAAACCTGCTCATAAGCACTTCATATCCTGTGGATTTCACTGACACGTGTTTATACTTGCATTGCAATAGAGCTCAAAAGCCTCAAGAAGAGCTTGAGACCTTGTACAAAGGCACACAATTACACTCCTAATTCTGCCCTTCTGGACGACATTTGAAATGAAAAATGGTATATGAAGTTCTACATTCATGAAATTAAACTGGAGTTCCAATATTAGGTTGAAAATTCAGAAAAGCAGGAGTAACTTCAATACAACATATATCAAATGGAAATATTAAAACCTGGAGTGAGTAGGAACTTACTATCATGAGAAGCAATTTTGCCTGGGTTAAAAAAATACATGTCTTTGTGACTGCTTTGTATTCAAATTTCAAGGTCCCAGTCACAAAAGAAACAAACACCCTTCCGACGTCCACAGAAATTCTTCCACTTCCACAGCTCAAGCTCCCACTCCCCACACACCTCACACCATTTTCATGCCACCACCCTACGTCATTTCTACTGTAAGAACTGCAAGGTACTCATTTGCTTGCTCCTTATATTCAAGCTGGGTAGTCCAACTGAACATATTCATTGCTGTCTGGTTCTTTTGCATTGACACAATGGTAAAAAGACTGTAATTCTAAAAAAAGTGATGTTAAGTCATGTTTCAAGAACTCTTCTTAGTTTTGTGACACTTCAGGGAATTACAACTTCAACAGTAGCCCTTTATTAAACTAGGCATACTCCTTAAAGGTCTTCAAAAATCCCAGAACTTCAGAACTCTTTCAGAGTCACCTTAAAACTAATGCCATTAAAATAAAAAAATAATTAATCATTTGAAAGTTCAGTACCATTAGAATGTAAATTGCCTATAATAAACTTGATTTGGCCCACTTGAGAATAAAGGCCATATCATAACTTTTAAGTACATAACTGTGCACCAGATCCGGCACTCTATTTCTCAACTACAATCATCTTCACTTTCTTCCTGATTAAGCAATCGTTGCAAAATAATGCTGATTAAGATATTTTTATTTTGACCGCAGTTCACCTCAGGGCAATTTTAATAACTTCATTTTCAATGCAGCTGAATCACTAAAATCTGTTACTACTGCAAAAAAGATCAAAATCCCCAATTAATATAAATCAAACTCTGAACAGAATCTTCATTTTGCAGGTGACAAATGTATTTCCTAACACCTGTAACCACACTGGAGCAAACATCTTCTGTAAGTGGTAAGTTCTTACATAAAGCATGAAGATCTGTGAGTGCACATGCACATGTACCAGTAATTCCTGCACCACAGCCCTTTTTGCTTTGATCCACACCTCCTTTGTATCACCACGGATGCAGTAAAGAATAACTCCAGAACCCAAAGCACTGATGGATCTAATTATTTATGAAACCAAAGAAAAACTTTAACTGATTTTTTTACTCAGGTTCTTGGTCCTGTTTTCAGGCACCCTTATGTTTATATTACCCAAACATAAAATATTCTCAAACCACCCTTTATGGGCATATTGTTTCAAATGAAGCCTTCAGAGTTCCTAATAAATCAAGTGAAGGGACTCCCTAATGGTACATCTGAACTGAGTTTTGTCACTTATTTCAGTATCCCCATCAATGACAAGTCAGAAATAAGAGACACCTCAAAAATCACAAACACTTACATGCATGTATTTGCAAGACTGCCACTAAATTAAGAGCAGTCTTTGAATCTTACTCTCTGTAGTAACACAAAGGTGTACTGCTGTATGCCTGTTATAAGCTACATCGATTATCAATATAGTAATAAGGAAATGCTTTAAAAGGCATTTTTTCTAAGATAATACAGTAATTTTATAACAGGATGCAATTATTTAATTTTATTTATCAGTTTAAGATAAAGAGAGGAGGCAGCAAGTGAAATTAACAATCTTTCTGTAAATTAATGTTTCAGTTTCAAACAACAGACTAATCCAAGAGCAATTAGTATCAATACTAATTGATATACTAATAATAATACTACTAATAATAATAGAACAAAATTGTTCTTCATCTTCAAATTAAAGACATTATTTTCAGAATTTTGTAAGCTTTTTTCCCTAAATGCAGACAGGAGAGGTGGTCTTCTATGCACCTGATGCACTGAAGAAGAAATGTTTCACAAGCTCTGATCCTAAATGCATAAAATACTCACTGAGTTCTGAAACTTCTTTGAATGCTTTTACCCAAGTTTTATCTCAAAAGTCTTGTTATTAGAAACTTACAAAGCACACACAAACAAGCTTGAGATAAGTAATGGGATAATAAGGAAGTTGGACACTTCTTCAGAAGAGCGCAGAACACAAATTCATTAATTTCTATACAAAAGTAGCAGGAGAATTGTTTCGTTACCTCAATATAGTAACCACACTTGAGAAGGTAACATTCACAAATTTTAGTTAGTGCTCATAATTTTTAAATATTATCAATCTGGCTACTTCATAAAAATACTTAAATGGAAACCGTATTCGAATAAAATTACTGATAATAAGACATTCTGTAAATATAAATTATAACTAAGTCATAAGCAGAAAGAATAGTAGGAATTCATTACTTTTCACTCTGAAATCAGATTTGTGCTGTGAAAAAAAGGACTTATAGGAAGGTGAATTCATAGTTCACTTCTCCAAATGTCATCTCGTTCCATAGAACACAAACACCAAGTTAAATAGTTCACATTAAAATGCAAGCAAACAAATGCTTATTTTTAGTATGGATAACTTGTGTTGCACATTGTATGACCATTTTGCTAATTATTTCATTATCTTCCCCTCTTCATCAAAAATCCTCAGTTCCAACATCTCATCGTGACACCTCTTCTTCCTCTAGACTTGAGCAACATTACATTAGCATAAGCTTCACAACAATGTGAAAGATGGTAAAAATATCCAAAAATCTGAACCCAATGAAGTTCAAACACTTACCCCATATGAAAACAGTACCAAAATGCTATTACTGATAGTGAAGCTTAATCATAATGAAGCATCAGGTAAATATATGGAAGTGATTATATTTGAAGCTATAGATCATGAGTGCATCCATCCATACAACTGACAAATGGAGCTTGTTACTTTTAAACCTTTCTTGGCAAATGGGTCAAGCCCCAGGCCAAACCTAAGTCACTTTCATAATAACACAGTGCACTCCCTACCTATTACAAAAAACATTAGAACTCTAACACTTCCCTTCCCACACTCTGAACATTGTTTTTTTTTTCTGATCTCAAATGCTTAGGAAAGTATGGCAACTCCTGCTCTCATTAACACCTATTTTTAGATTGTCAGTCTGTATTTTCTCAGAAGTGACCACAAAATGTTCCTATTGGTTTTAGTTTGGCTGCACAACACCGCTCATCAAAAAAAAAAAAAAAAGGCAGAAAAACAAACCAATAACAAAATATCACCACCACACCAAAACACAAAACCAAAAATAAAATACTCAAGCTGCTGGTCTTTTTCAAATTCTCTAGTTATACCTTTGCAAGTAAAACTGATTCCTGAAACCAAAGTCAAATGTAAGGGAAAAATCAGCATTCACATGACATACATGCAAAAATTCCAAATACATTTTCCCCAACAACTCTGATTCAACTTGTCCACAACTGATACGTTTTCATACCTATATATACATCGGCAACTTTCTATTCTATATTATAGTCTATCATAAAAATGTCATATTCAACTGACTGTTTAAATATTCTCTGTTTAATCTCTAAGTGCATTCAAAAACCATCTGTACAATAAGAAACACACACCTGGAAAACCTGAATTCAGTTCAGATATAGTAACTATGGTAAGCAACTTTAGCAATATTCATTCAGAGGAAATGGGCTGCTTATCTAACTGCCTAAATGGAAAGGACTCTTTCATACAATAAGGTATTTTGGGATTATTTTCTTGTTATTTTTCAAATAACGATGGCACATAAATTAAAAATTTTACATCCAGCAGCAAACGGAAGGCTGGCATTTACAATAGCCATTGTGTACACAGTCCATAAAAAGCAAACAAACCAGCAGGGCAGAATGCAGTCCTTACAAAGCCCTGTAACAGAGGCAGTATTCAGAAACATTTGGTTTTAATGCCCTAGATCTACAACTGCTCTCAGACAGATGTGGATTTATAATTCAATTAATAGTTTTGACTAAGCAGTGTCACCACCAACAAAACCCTTTACACACAAATATAAGGAAATTGCTGTTGGGAAAACGACACATCCAAAAGATGCAATGCTCCGGCAGTCACAGCACCTGTCTGCACTCAGGTCTCCTCATACCTTCTACCCATCACCTGACTTGAATCGGGTATGACTAAGCAAAGACGTTTCAAAGACAATTCATTTTTTAAATTAATTTTGAAGGAATTACCTACTGTAAAGGTAGGTGGGTGGCAGGAGAGACTCCTAAACCCACACAGCCTACAGCAGCATCCCCTTACTTCCTAATTCCAGGGCAACAACGTGGAAACCAGTCACAAGGGTGGGAGCACACATCTTCCCCTGCAGGTGCTGTAATTGTGACAAAACATTTAACTCAGGGACTCCAGTCAATCACAAGGCACCTTTAGTAGGAAACCAAGCTTTATTAGTAACTTTTGCTCACAAAATTACTTCTGGGGGTTTGCTCTTTTCCTGCTTTCTGGGTGTTTTGTTGTTTGGTTTTTTTTAAATCAAGAGTCTGCATAGAGACTCCTAGAGTAACCAGCAGATACACTGCTTAATAACTGGTTATTCCCTCCAACCCTTTTAACATATAGATATTTTAATTAAATTAAAAACCAAAAAACAACAAAACAAAAAAACCCCACAAAGAACAGAAAAATATTTTGCATGACATTTGGGCAACTCCAATGGTAACAACTTCTCTGATTTACTACTTCTTTTGACATACAAATATGGAAAAGATGATTCACAGGAAAGTGAGATCTCAGTTTATGAAATCTTTCTCTAGAAACCTGACATTCACAGAGTATTTCTCCTAGGAAAATAACCTAATACACATTAATTTGGAAAATTACTGCGATGGGTTTTCAAGATATCTTAGGTTCTAGTCCTCCTAAGAATGCAAACATTTAAGTTGTGTTGAAATTAACAGGACATCTGTGACTGCATAACTGTCAACCCTGGTGCGAACTGCCCATTTCAGACAAGACAGAACTACAGACTTGTGAAATTTATTTGTGCACACAACGGTTCATTGAAAAAGAAAGGAAACAAAAGGACACTTAAGAGAATGAGAATCAAGTATTCCCTCGTATACTAGATAGATGTCCGAGTCCACAGAAGGGCATAATGAATACCATCCCCATCTTCCTCACTCTTCATTTAATTTGTACTTCATTGCAATTTTTACTTATTTACACAGAGGGGTAGACAAAACTGCAATGACAGGGAACATCTTAATATGACATATCAGAAAAGTGCAAAACATTTAATTTTTGTTTGTTTGGTTTGGGTTTTTGTTTTGTTTTTGTTTCCTGATTTAATAGAACACGTTTTTGTACAAACATCTATAAAGATGTTGCCCTATAACAGTAAGGTAATATTAACAAAGATCATACATTAAAATGAGTAGGTTTAGTTGCGTAAGTTATCAATTACTACTTTTTCATATCTTGTTTCTATAAAGTTCCTAGGAGCAAAGTTTAAAATGAAATTACTTTCCTGTAGTTTCTTCAGAGTCTTTCCAATTAAATCTCTCATCGTTTCATCAAGCATCTTCTCATCAACTTACCTACCTAATTTACAATGAAGTTGTTGTGATCTTTAATAATAAAGTTTGATTTTCAATGAGTTTTCTCAGATGACCCTTGCAAAAGGTTCTTTCTACTGGAGTCAGTAGATGTCCTAATCATTATGAATTTTCCCTAGCTGGGATGTTTTGTCTCCGGTGTTTTTTGCATAAGCCAAGGTGAAGCGCCTCCCCTATGTACCAATATTCACTGCAGAGAGAAATCTTACTGCTTGTACCTTTATAAATTCAAATAATGAACTGCTCAGTACTATTTCAAATGTCAACAGAATGTCTCGCTCAATCCAATACTCAATTTAAATCAAGATTGCAAGATTTAACCAATCAGTTTAAATCTGTTTGCAAGAAAGTATGGAAAATGCATGTTTTAACCTTACATTAGTACTAGCTTTAATTCTATTTGTGTTCAAAGACAGTAGCACAAACATAATCACAGTAAAGAATAAATCCTGCAGAGATAAACTTTTCATCTATACTGTGTTGAAGGAGTGCTTTACAAACCTCAGGATAAATGCATGCCTTTATCAAAAAATCCTTTTGAATCTCAAGCAGAATTCAACCTGGACCAAAGAAACACAACTCGGGTTGCCAGTCATTAGAACAGACAGCACTCCTTTAGCTGCTCCTCACTCCTACCAGCTGGCAGTACAGCCTGCTCAGGCTCCATCTGCTAAGCTAAGAGCCACTCAGGCTGTAGTGTTTTCCCCATTTACACTTATTTTAGTCCATCTCAGAATAATGTGAATTCAGTATTTGTGAGTTACTGGACTGACAAGTACTTGCTGTCTGAAATGAGGGCAGGGCAGGTTTCCCACAATGTACTGACCAGTGTGCCTTATCTCAGTGACATTCCTACAGAGAAAGGCATTTCAGCTTTTTTGGCTCAATCAAATCACAAATATCTCTGCTGATACTAATAGAAAGATTACATAAACAAGAAAATCCATTAGATACACTTCAGTCAGCAAGGCCTAATGAAATTTACTCTCAAGGGCTTGAGGAAGTAGGGAAAGCAAATTCTGGCTCATGAAATATTCTATTCAAGAACACACAGAGAATGAGCATAGCCTCAGAAGATCTAATACAGGGGAAAAAAAATAAACTTCATTTCTGTAAAATCCAGATTCCACATCCACACCTACCTCCTGAATACATCTGTCCTGCAGCTTTATAGCACAATGGCAGAATTTAAGCTTGACAGAGGAGTGCCCACCACAGGACGTCAACAAGTTACTGAAATTAGCAGTCTGAATCACTAGGGGACTGAAAAATGTACACTTTCCAGCTGAAAGTCAACCTATTAACTCCTAACCCTGTATGGTGAAGCGCAGTGGGTGGGCTGAAATTTGCTTATAGTTAGCTAAATCCCAGTAAGAAAACAGGTTGCTGCACTCCAAAGGAAGCAACAATGACAGGGAAATTATGCTACAGATAAGTGAAGGAGCTACATCCAAGCCTAACTGTCATCTATCCTCCCTCGGTGATGTCCACAGATAATAGAGAATAGTCTGTGTTAACTGAACTACCAATAAAAATATATATATCAGTGTGCCTGTACCCACACATATACATATATTAAAATAAATATATTCCACATACGTATGTATATTCCACTACACGGAAATTTACCTGTAGGTAAGATCAGATTTCTCAGACCAATTTCATTGCCTCAAAATAAATCTCAATCAAAAGGATTACAAAGGGCAGGGGAAAAAAATTCTCAAATTTAGATTTCTTTGTGAGCAGCACCATCTGTTTTCTATGGGAGGTGGAGAGAACAGCTTGAAACCACCCTGATCTCTTTTGGAGGGACAACACAACAGAGCATAAGCAATCCAGGAGGATTCCGGAATGTGCTGACGGCAACTTCCTACTCCAAGTAATAGAGCAGCCAACAAGGAGAGGTGCTATGCTGGTCTTGTGGCTTATTCCCAGGCGGCAACCAAGCCCTTGTTCTCACCAAGAAGGAGGGGCTGGTGGAGAAGGTGAAGCTCAAGGGCAGGCCTGGCTGTAGTGACCATGTAATGGCAGAGTTCAAGATCTGTTAAACAGTACATGGATATTTTTCTCAAAAAGAAAGAAAGCTAAAATCTGAAAGTTTCCACCCTTTCCTAGAAGTACCTAGATGCTATGTAACTCAATTCAGTTACACAGCCAGATAAAGATATTTATGCATAAGATACAGATTCCCATGCGAGAAAAGTAATAAATAAAACTCCACAACAAAACAACAGAGGTCTGAGGAGACCTAAGGATAAGGGCAGCCTTCAATGAGGTGCTCTGTGTTTGTAGAGCCCCCGGTTGAACCCAAGCACAGCGGAGGCAATTTTGAAGTACTCTAAACAAACTGCTCCCCCTCAGTCTGCACTGTGGGCTGGGAAGTGAAGGAAGTGTAAGTTTATCCTAGACATATCCCAATCCTTGTGGCCCAGGTTCTGTGCAGATATGAGAGATGGCACCATCATAAGAAAGCAAACTAAATGAATACCAAACAAACACATTTCAACACCTGGCTCCAAATTCGGCAGACAACAGTGACCCTGATGTACTGACATAACAAGCTAAAAATCCTTTTGTGCACAGCATTACAACTACTTGTTCTCTTCAGCAGGTGACATCCCTGTTTCCACACACGGTGGGAAGTATGCCCCACCTGCTGCAGAGCTACAGGAGAGAGGAACTGAAAAAAGCTCAGATTTTAGGGTTTGGTGGGGGGTTTTTAGAATACAGGTTTAACAGTAAGTTTGAATAGTAAGCTGAAGGTATTAAACAGGATCACCACAAGCTAACAAGTGAGCTCCTAAGTTTCCAACTTAATTCTGAAGGAAGTAGGATATGGAGGTTCAACAAAGCATTTTTTCTTGGACACCACAAGTACAGTTCAATATCACCACTAATGATTTATACCTGTTATTAGAGGACCTAGTACACCTGAAACGATGCAGAAGCACATGGTGGTCAGGAAACACAGGATCAGTGGAGAAACTTAGAAGACTTGGGAAAAGAGGATGCAAAAAAGTACTGTAATGCTGTTACGCTTAACAGAGTCACACAAAATGTTCTGCAACATATTAGATGTGTAACAATGTTTGGGGGGGGTCAAAAGAGCAGCTGAGGCTCTTGTGTTAATCCAACTTGTAGAAGAATATAAAACAAGTAACTCTGACTCCGTCCTTTGGGCTGTAAAGCAACAATGGACATTCTCAAATGTCTGTACAACTGCAGGCAAGCTTACTGTACCTCAGATAAATAATTTTAGTATCTCATTTTATTATCAAGTTATTCAGATTTAAAATAATTAATCTGTCAGATATTTTCTTGAAAGATTCTTAACTATTTCTGAAAATATTATTAAATTCCAAAGATTACAGATTTAAAATATGTAAGTATAATTGCCCAGACATCATATATAAGGACTTCCTAATTGCTAGCATAAGCTTTACTTCGTCCCAAAAAACTCGTGAGTTCATTAGAGAATACTAACTAGTAAATTAACCTAAACTAACTTAGTGCGCAAAGAGAAAAACATATTCCTCTTTGTGATGGCTAGAATCTACAAAGCTGTGTACATAAAAGTCATCAAAGGAAGAATCACCTTCTTCGTGCATGAAGTCTCATATACTCTACTCACTTCCTGAACTTAGAGGAAAGCACATCACTGGAGGAACACTGTAAAAATATCTTTATGCACAATTTTTCCTCAGAGACTATAAAATGTATTTTGAGTTTGTTTTGTTTTGAGTCTTTTGTTGTTTTGGGTTATTTTAAAGAATTAAACTCTGTCTTCCCTGTCTGAAAGACTACAGTGGTTGGAGTTTCAAAGTATGAAAGATTTAAGGAAGCATTCACGACTGATGCCGGGGGATACCTCCAAGAGCATTCCAACATATAACCTACATGAACTGCCATTTTTCCCATCATCTACAGTTGGGTAGAGAGGAGGAAACATTACCATGACTTACTGGAGTTATGCAGGTTTATATGGTCATTCATTTAGTTTTTTCCCCAATTCTTTCCTTATCAAATAGAGGCAGGAGATTAAAATCACCCTGGAGTCCTGCTTCTGTGCCTCCAGGAAAAGGAAGTCTTGCTTAGTTCCCCACCCCACAAGCCCTGCAGTACATTTAACAGAGTAAAAACTTTTTATCCCATGAATAATAATTTCTCTCACTGATCCAAGAAGCAAACATTTTGTACTTATTCAAAACTGCAAAGAAGTCTTTACTATCTTGCACATGGGGAAAAGAATTATTTCCTGATGAATTTCATTTGAGAAATACTTCAAATGCCATATATACGTGTGTGTGAGTGTACACACCACAAATTCATCAAGATTACAGGCCTGAGTTTTCCAGAAGCTGAGAGCAGAGTGGCAGCCAACATTCAGTTCTCACCTGATAGTCTCAGCAGCACCCCATGCACACAGTTAAGAACAGCCTGTACACAAGTTTTAAACTGTCATCTTGAGATCACATTTTGACTTTGGAAAAAACAAATACTGGAATCCATGATGGATACAAACATCTAAGTAAACAGATAATGTTTTGCATTTTAAAAAGGACCTTATGATACCCTTGTTTGTAAGGGAAATTTGACCTATTTCTGCCTCGTTTGGGGGAGAGATTTTAAAATATATATATACTGTTGAGTAACAAAATAGTTATTTTCCTGAAATAAAGAGTATATTTACCCAACTGAATTATTCATTGGCACACGAATAGATGTGCCAAACAAAAAGCAAAAATATATGGTAACAAAAACATTTTTCCAGTTGCAAAAAAATGATCCATCTCTGACAAGATGCACAAGATTTTGTTGAATTTATTATGTAAAAAACAAACAATTCTTGAAATTTTCTGATATAACACATACCCCAGTATAACAATATCCTTTCATTCATGAGGCAAGAACATTTCACTGTATTTTTGAAAACTAAATAGTTAAAGACACCATAGAAACAAGCCAGCTGTTATTTAATCAATAATAATAGGGGACTGTTATTGATGTGATCGGCCTTACTTCCTCCCAGAGGAAACAGCAAAGCCATCTAAAAGAAGATTCAATTTCTTCATTTGCTTGCTGCCTTCATTCCTTTTAGTCAGTGGCTTCTGCTACTCTCTCCTTTTCAAAGTCACCTTATTTTTCATTTACTAGTGAGAAAGTACCTGACAGCAAACATAACGAGGCAGGATAGTAACCAAGGTGGCAAAATCTGTGACCGCGCTATTCTCCTGCCCTCCAGCCCTGCAAAGGGCTGCTATTGCTATTTATATCATTGTGTGCACACACAGTAAACACAGCTTTCACATTTCATTATGTTAAAAAGCATCATAACTACTCTTCTTGCTTCTAGCTCAACTTCTAAAATAGCAGGATTTCCTTAACACAAATAATTAAACAAAAGCTACTTGTCACATCAGCATTTATTCTAATGATACTCATTTTAAAAGCCACTAGTCTAAAACCAGTCTCGAATGAAACATCTACTAATGCTTTCTTCTGGCTCTTTAGGCATATTACCAAACAATCAGGATATCAAATCTATCCATTAGGATTTCATTTACTTAAATCTTCATTAATTTGTTTTATATGATGTTTCAATCCATAACTCATTGCAGGGATCACACAAGACAGACTTAAAAGTAAAATTGATACTTGATTATTTCTTTTCAAGATATAAAGGAGAATTCAATAACCATTTGTTTTTATTATATGTTGTCACTAAGACATAATTGCAAAGTTGTGTGCAAATATAAATAGTACTCTACATTATAGAATTATAAAAGCTTGTAGTATTGGTTATAAACAAGTTACCAAAGAGTGAAGATGAAACACTGTACTTTCAATTTTTGTTTTTAAATAATCTCCTCTAATCTCAAAAAACAAACAAACAAACAAAACGAACAAAAAACCCCAAACAAACAAACAAAAAAACCCACCACAACTAAATTCATATGCTGTATCTTTTGCCTCACAAAAAGTTTCTCTGAGTACTCTCCCCAGCTCCAACCTTGACACTATGGGGCCCATCTGCTCTGAAGCTGAAATACAGTGTCACCTCCAGTGTAAAATATTCTGGAAAAAATTGCTTTCACAGCACTAGCTCCATGAACATTTCCCCTTTCTCTTCCAGAGTTTCAAACCAAACTTGACAACAGTGAGATGGCCCCTAAAAGAACACTTAGACCAGCTTTTCCCAGTACTGTCTAGAAGCAACACCGCATAGTAACTCAGGTCCAGAAAAACAAAAAAAGAAAGAAAAAGCCTCCACTAAGGAGTTAACTATTCTTCTGGCTTTTTCTGTCTATTTAAATTATGCTATTCTGAACCAGAGAGAAATTTAAATATACCACAAATAATATGTTTTTCTTGATCTGGAGGCAGCAAAAGACCATCAGATTTCCTGCTCAGTGTCACTCTTAACTAAGGATGGCAGAACTTTCACACCATTTCAGAAGTTGTTCATGCGGCACCTTTTTTTACTGTGTTTTATAAAATTAGTTGCCATCAAATGAAAGTTTATTTGGAAAAAATGTTGCATGCTGAGCAGTTCTCTAGAATAACCTTTTTTGGCCTAAAGGAAGTTGATGACAGCAAACCCACACTTCTTAACAGCTGCAATACCCATGCAAAATAAAAACAAACAAACAAACAAAACATCACTCTTTAGCTAAGAAGTCATTACAACTCACACTTGCAGGAACACAAGTTCTGAGTAAATAACAACTACTTACAGGGAAGCTTTTCAGAACACTACACACACAAATGACCACCACATCACTGATACATGGAGACACCATCACATCTAGTAAATAAACAGAATTACTATTTAATGAAAAGCATCAACATCACCTGGCTATTAAGATTGTGCTGTACTGATTAGCCAGAACATGTATTTTTGCTCAATGTAAAGTTAGAGGATACCTGCCACAACACCACTAGAGCAGTGTACAAACCACAGCCCTCTATCTGTATTTCAGACCACTACATTACAGCATCAGACCAACCTTAGCCACAGAAACACAGCATCATGTAAAAAAACCCAGGAGCTGCTAGAAATTCGACTTGACCATGTACATTCAGCTTCCTGTATACACCAGGTATTCAAAAGCACATAGAAGAGAATTTAGCTTTCTGTGCCTGTGTGTCTAAGCTAAGAGTCTGTGTACACTGCAGGCAATTATGTACTCATACCCAAGAAAAATGTAGCAGCAGAAGTCATCCAGCCACCGCAGCACAGAGCTGTTCCCCAACTCCTAACATTAGTAAGATGCTCTGCTAGGATGAATCTGGTAGCACAGGATCCCCTGCTTTATATTTTAATACAGATATCAAATTTTCTTCTGACAGTCAGGTTGGATGGGGCTTTGAGCAACCCAGTCTAGTGGAGGGTGTCTCTGCACACTGCAGAGGTGTTGGAGCAAGGTGAACTTCAAGGTCTTTTCCAACCCAAACCATTCCATGATCTCTTCTTCGTAGCCTTTTTCTCAATTTTTAAAAATACACAGGTCCTCCACAATCTCTGCACACTTTTACTTAAGTGACTGATTACTGTGCTAAAATAGCTTGATTTTGCCCCATATCTACCCCAGCAATATTTTCATTTAGCAATCATATTAGCTAGATTTGAACAAACTAATTTAAACACCCACTTGTTAAAACAGCCTGATTCAGTCAGGAGAAGTAGCTACTTACTTTTGTCAACAACAGATCAGACTGAGGCAAATGCAAAGTTTAACCAATTAATGTTTGCAATGTAACCTGCAAAAATTTCAACTAGGGTTCTCTCTGAAAGTAGTCATTTGATCTTCCTACAGTGATCGGAAGTATATATTCAGAACTGAGCAATTTTTACAAGGAATGGGAAAAGTTCCTGTTAATACCTTAAGACCACAGAAAATTCATTTTAAATACAGATACATTAATGACTTAAACTGCTCAAAAAGTTGCTTTAACTGCTTGGAGTTTCTTAATTACAATACGAGTTACTCCATAAAAGAACACTTCCAATAGGATGTTATTCCTTGGTTATTGTGAGGACTTCTCAGCTTCCTTCCTGCACTCTACAAGATCTCATGATTAAAGTTGGGTGGTTGACCTGGAAAATTCTGCCTCATGTGATAAGACATTAAATTTCAAAAAAGACACAATAGCTAAGCACACAAGCCTTCTTTCAAAAAACACAAAGAACACAGAACTCTTTTTGAATAGGCTTTATTGCTGTATTAATAGTTAAAATGCAGAGCAGTCGAGAGAGCAAAGCTCTCTTTTCCTCATTTGAACTCATTCAACTGGCACAGGATTCCTTTCCCACTCTCCCAATCCCTTGGGTCCCTACAAACCAAGATCAAAACAGGACCCAGCTGCCTCAGCCTGTTGTTCAAGCCCATTCAATTACAGCTGGAAGGTGGAATATTTCCTGGCAAAACTTTCCTCTGGGATACTTATTCATGTGAACAAAGCATACATACTGATCAGGTACTGCTGAGTACTGGCCGTGTTAAATGGACTTCCGACACTGTGAAGAAAGTGCTTAGAGTAGTTACAGCTTTAATTAAGCACTAGCAAATTAATTAGCACAAAAAAATTAACAGAAAAGAAGCCATAATGATACAGTTGCCCTCACCACCAACGAGGACGAGACCTGCAACCAGATTCTATAATCAAGGTCTAAATTATAGATATCCACCTGACTATGCTAAGCTTGTGCTAAGCACATACAAGATGAGCAGCTATCAGAGAACATACACAAAGCAGTTGGGTTAAATTGGGGGATTTCAGTGGGGAATATTTCTTTGAACTTCAAAAATATTGTCATGTCTATGTTTGTTAGCCTTTTGTCACAGGATTTAAAAATATCTACAAGTAAAATATATCCAGTCACACACGCTCCAGGGTCAAGTCATCAGAATGTCACCTCTGTCTGTGAACATACAAGAGCGTACTCTCCAACACCACAAGCTAAGCAACAGCAATGTGAAAAAATATTTTCAGCTACGGAGTAAGTCAAAATGAAAGGGGAAAACTTAATCCTTAACACTTCACTTGTATCTACAGACTGCTCTGAGCACTCACAGTGGTGGAGGTTGCTCTTACAAATATTCTTCCGTTTACTTTTATTTTAGTTATGAAAAAAATTCTTGAAGGAGAGGAAAAAAAACCAGATATGCAATGTCTCCTCTTGCTTCCACCAGCAGGTCAGACAAGTCTAACACACTAGTCTTTTACCTCTGGATTGTGAGCACTTTGAGGCCTGAAAAATTCATGAGTAATACAGAGAAACACAAGGATATCACAAACTTAAAATGTTCTGTACAGAAGTCCACAATTCCAGTGGAAATTCATTTTAAATCCAAAAGGTAGAAACTTAGTGTTAAGGGATTTCAAATACTGTAATATTGTCCCTATAAACAAAACTTTTCACAAAACTCTCATCCTTCAATTTACTGTCATTACTTTAATACTTCTCAAATACTCTGTTAAAATGCATGACTTTGCAGAACACTACAGCTTTTCCCCACATTCATTCAATACTTTACCTCACAATACTTTGCTAATGCATATTGATAACAACTGCAGCACATCAGAAAAACAATGCCACTCCGGAGAACAGCATAAGTATTTAATGCAATGTCTCCAGGCATCAGAGCTCACTCTCCTAAGGAAGCTGATAACAGACATGCACCAACTATCTTTCTAAAATGCTCAGAGTCATAACAAAAAAAAAACACCAAAAACCAAACAGATCAGGAAATCAAAATAATGAAGCCACAATTTTGTTTAAACTGTCTACAGCCTATCCACTGATACCAGACAAATCCTATAACTATGTTATAATACATTACTATATACAGTATTTTTGTCCTAAAAACTAAAACAAACCAAGAGCATTTGAAATGAGTACGTTCAAAAACATGTCCTTTACAGATGTGTGTTGATATTAATGCTGAATTACAGCTTAAACATCATCTGTATTAACCAAAATATCCCATGTTTGCTTTGTGTCTAGTATCCATTTTCCTTTACAACTTCCTCTTTGAATACTGATTAGCTTCGTTAGCTTTTATGCTAATGAAGGTATGTGAGCAAATAAAAGCTGTGCAACACAAGGAACCAAACGCAGAAAATTCAGTTTTGCATTGATCTGTCAATATTACTTTGTCAGAACTAGTAAACAGTAGTTACCTATGCAGAAGAGCTGTTCCACGCTATCCCAAAAGATCATCAACACAGAACTTTGTGACTCAGGATTTGCAGATTCCCATGCTGAAACCTCTCCTACTGCAATCTGCTCTGTAACAATTCTCCAGTGTTCCTGCTATGATGTCTAAATGACCTTCAAGCAATACAAGTTGTGCACAGTGGCCATATAATTTTCTTGCTTTATAAATATGATTTTAATAAACTGAAAGAAAATAGAACTATTAATAAAGGAAATCAGAATTAAGCACATTATGTTTGATACCTCATTTCCATTACACTTAGTACCTCAAAAGCATACCCCTTTAAAAAGCCTCAGAATAATGTAACATTTGAAATTATAATTTATGTACATATAGCACCCAGTAAGAAGCAAAAGTGATTCATTAGCTCTGCAGCAGACAAAAAAAAAAAATCAAATTAGCTACATAGCTCTGAGTAAATAACAGCTGCAGCCTTTTAAGAAATGGTCAGCTGGTGTCAAAATTAGAGATGAATGCTTCTCCTGCAGACCATAATGAGCATTACTCTCCAAAAGCTCCAAACACCAGCCACTGGATCAACAGTGAAATAGATTTCAGAAAGCAAAGCAGTTTCATTTCTGTGGCAGCTTCGGTAAGACTCTAGGCATTCCTCTTGTTTACTGTTGTATGACTCTTTTTAACAATCTCCCAGCTTTCATTTTTAGCTGTAAAGTTAAAAAGGGTCACGACAATAACTTGTTTACTACAGGTGCAGAAGCATTACTGCTCAGTTACAATTTAACAACAGAATTTCCTGTAAAATGTGTGAAATTACTCCAACCATGATGTTCTATCTCCAAAACCTTTTAACAAACTTTTAACAAATACCTTTATGAATGGCATGATTCTGTTCTAATGTCAATGAGGACCTTAACCTGTAGTCCACATATTATAGTTTCTTTTATGCTGACACATTGAACATGCCCACAGCTGGATCCTCAGTTCTTCAACATGGACACCAAAACTGTCCACACGAGAGATTCCACTACCATCAGTATTCTGTAGCCTATATAAGAAAGGGATGAAGTTCAGCAACTAGATCCTACTATCATTATCATATGATCAGTGCACCCATTTTTAAGTCAATGTAAAGTATGTATCCATGTCCCAACCATGTATCTGATCATGAAATCCAGTTATCACTGAATCGGCAACACAAGCTCAGCTACAGCTTCACCCTTAAGATTTTATCGCTGTAGCAGAAATCCCGAGATTCTACTTTTTAAAAAAATCTTCTATGTTTATAGTCACATACTAAGAAAGGCCTCACAACTTTAAATAAAATTTGAGATAGTGCCAGGAAGTCATGTTTTACCTGAACTTTGCTCTCTTGCACTTACTATGTTTTACATAACTAAATAGCCCAAATAAGTGCACACAGCTGAATTTCTTGTAAATGAGATCAAGCACAAATTAAGTCCCATTAATAGAACACAAATTAAGTAACACTAAAATAGCATAAAATAAAACAATCCTAATGTCAAATAAAAGGCCAAGGTGCAAGAATGACGAGTTAGCAGTTTAACTAATTTCCTTCCCAAAATGCAGCACCTTTCCTACAAAGCAGAGAAGGAAGGGGGAAAAAAGCTAACGAAAAATGGCACAAGGCTATTAAACACATGGGAACCACTCCTGGCTCAGTAAGTGCCAGAGCAGCAATGGTATGAAAGACCAAAGAGAAGAAAACTTTTTGCCTGCCCTTTGCCACTCCTCCCAAGGCTGTTCTCGTGACCTCCAAAATTCACACCTCAGCAATGCCAAAGGGACAAACTACTTTCCACAAGAGCCAGCAGTATGACTTATACTAGCTTTGCCTTTTTGGTACCCATCATAGTACTTTAGTAAGAAGCCACGTAGAAAGACAATTGCACTAGTGGAATCAAGGACTGAAACAGCACAGCGTGAGATTTTTTCAGCAGTTCTGGGTAACCATCACATCACTTCCAACTGCAACAGCTTAGAGCTTCTTCTAGAAGACAGAAAACTGCACAACCTCCAACCACCTCCACCTTGTGTTCTAAACTCTGATTCAACTGATGACTGCAAATAACGAAATCCTTCCCTCCCTTTGCAAATATCAAACACATCTCACCTGAGACTGGAACATTCATAAGGCAAGCTGACCATTAGAGCAAATAATTACATTAGTTACAATAGAGCAAAATCAAGTATAAGGTCTGTGAGACAGCACATTTACTTAGATAATAGATTGACACAAGCAAACAAAACCAAATATTCCTGGAGGAAATGGGCTTGGTTCCCTTTGACAACAAAGAGCTAGTGGAGGAGAAACAGACCCATTTCAAAGAAAATATTTACATCAATATTTTACCTCAAAGAGTGACACTTTTTAAATCAAAAATTTCTCAGTAGTTCTAGTACACAAATATTACATGTATATATATACACGTTTCCTCTCTAATGCCTTCCTCTCTCTCTGGCAGCTTTTTCACCTTACTTGATGTACAGTGTTGAACATTAAAATACAAATTCCATTTTATACTGGTATTTAAAACATTTAATAGAATTCCTGGCAAGCATGTGCATCTGTGTAAGAGTTTCTTTAATCCTTATCTGGTTTTTACTATGCATTATATGAACTTTATTTATTCATTTCTAGAATTTGGGCATTAGAATATGCATGTATTACAATACCAAGGCTGTATATAAAAAAATAAAAGAACTGACTACACAGTTAAAATGCCTGATGAACTATTTTTATACATATGCAGAAAGGTCGAAGACAAAACTGAAGTACCCAGAACATCACAGCTCGATCCTGATAATATTTTTTTTTTTGAATAAAATATTACTCTGAGTTTAGTAACGGCCTGATTTTGAAAACTTTCTGAAGTCAAAGTCTTTACACATTTTCAAGTGGCCTGTATATCAGATAACAAAAATACAAAAATAAAATTTAAAAAAAAACCCCTAACACATAGAATATACTCAACAGCTAATCCAGTATTAAATCACAGAGATAATTATTTGATTTTTCCACCTACTGAGCAGAGAACAATCTTAAGTGTCCCTGGGAACAAAGAGTTTAAAATATTTCTGGATAGTATCAGATATCTGTGGAACTATGCATTAAAATTTTAACCAAGTACTAAGGCATGTAGATGGCTTTTTTTAATACACAAATTAATATATCTATATTTATGTGTATCTGTGTGCATAACTGTGTCTATACACACACGTACACATATATACACATATATATGACTATAGTATACCTATATTTACATAGAATTGTATGAATCATTGAATAAAATGAATTTAAATTAAATACAACCTACAAATTCTGCAGGTTCTTAGTCTTTCGATTTTATTAAGAGTTGTGTGTTGCATAATTAAGTATAACTTTACTGCACAAGTTCTGGCACTACCTACAGATTTACACAAGTTAGAAAGAATGTTTCCAATGTGAATACATCCTTCACTTAATCGGCAAATATAATTTTTAGTATTTACTTTCCAAGGCACTTAATTTGGAGAAAATTAAAAAAAAAAAAAAAAAAAAGGTATTAAAACATTAACACTACTAAAGAGTGTCTAATATTGGAAACATGCTCGATTCCAAATAATCTCACATACTCTACTCCTTAACGTATTATGAATAGGAAATGTTTGCTTCTGGAAAATAAATCCTGAAGCCTTCATTCATGCTGGTAAACCAGCTGAAGTCACATTTTCAATGTAGTCCATCTACCCAAAGAAAGCAAGTGGCTTTCTCATTAACAAGCAGAAACATACTCAATTCCTTGCTAACCATATATAGTTTACAACGTATCCTATACAGTAGTGATTTACTAATTACTTGCATCACTGCATCCCACTCCACCAACGGGGTAACCCTCAATGCTAAGCCTAGAAGGAAAATTACCTGCTTTCTTAAAAAAACACCTATTCGTGGTGAATGCTTTAAAGCAAATTACAAAATTGCCAAACGTTTTTGGTCACCTTTTTTAAACTAATCACAAAACCAAAAATTCAGTTTCTTTGAACAGAACGCTAGGCTACACATAGTATTTACAGCAGCTGGGAATAAACTTTTATTAAAAAAAATCACACACTTCAGAAATTGCTACTGTGTACAAGTTGTGAGGAAAACTCTGCTTACACTGTGACAGTTTCACATTTTCTACAATCTCACATTTTCCACCCATATGCACTATTATATAGGGGTAATTTTAAACCAGCATAATTTTCACCCTGAGGTGCTTGTACTACTTTTTAACTACTGCTTTAACTTTTAACTCGCTTAAGCAGGTGACTTAAGGTTCTATAGTGCATGCATGAATAATCAAAGCCAATGGCAATTTCTCAAACTTCATTTGAAAAAGGAGTTTTCCTTCATCCTTCACTACTGCCCCAAATGCACCACTCACTTCATTTGAGTTTAGAATAAAATTGAGCTTAAAAACAAAGAGGAAAAGCTTGCTCTAAAGCTTCAAAGGTATTGCAGACCTTCAGCCCATTTATGGCAGTATGAAGATCATGCTATGAACTGAAAAAAACACAAAGGTGCATTTAAAAGCTTTATTAATACACATAGTCAACCTTGCCTCAGTGTCCTGATCCAAAATATTCTGCTATACTAAATACTTAAAAAACATTTTAACCTAAAGAGTTTCTCATGGTTTTAGGCACCTCCTGCTTATGCTCTTTTCCTCACAATTCAACTGCTACTTGGGTGTTTACATGAATAAACCTTTATCTTCAGATTGTCTGGATATAATCTTCAAAACGCTCACTCATGTAGTATATTGGATCAGATTGGTAAATCTGTTATAGGAATTGAGCTCAAGTCTTATCCCACGTACAGTCAAGAACCCTTCAGTGTTTGCTCAGCCTGCTCTCCACCTCCACATCTATGGTTTACGAACATCATCTGCAAAATTGCTACAGATAGTCACTCTGTCCTGCCAAAGAATGATTTGTCTTCCCTCCACCACAGCTTGCATTACTTTTACTCCTTTCATTGACTTTCACTCAACCTCCAACTGCTATGAGGAAAAAGACATTTCCTCTTTGACGACAGATTAAGTTTTTTGACCTAATCGAATTTTAGTTACTATTTCCGATATGCATGTGAGAAAAAGATATTCTCATGCTGATATGACTTTTTAATGCTGTAAAATTTTGGAGTGGTTCACTGTAATTAAAAGGCATGATAAATACAAAGTAGATAATAATTCTTGCTGTCCAAAGAAGCCATTTCAACAGGATAGTATAGACTGGAATAAAGTGTTCTTATATACCATTTTCTCACTAACTAGTAACTCCTTAAATAACCTTGAAGAAGATGGGAAAGGAAGAGACCTGGAGGAGAGAGAGGTACTGTTCTGGAGTTTGGGTGTTCCCACCCTCCCACACTTGAACAGTATTATTGCTTCCAAGTTCAAGTACTGTGCATTAGTAACTCATTAGAAGAGAGAAAAAACAAACAAACAAACAAACAAAAAACTCAGAACAATAAACTGCTTCAGTTTAAATGCTGGGCCAGATCTCCAGTTGACATACAACAGCTCAGTTTCATCCATTTCCAAGTCTCACAAGGTTCATGCTCAGTGATCTCCTTTAAAGGTCACTATTGTCAATCTGTTGTTTTTCTTTTTTCTTTTTGCTCGGTTACATTTAACTCCTCAAATGGCCACACAATATATTTTATGATTAAATTAAGATAGTCTTAAAACTTTCAAGTATTTTACACACAGAGCAGATGACACTCCAAAAGTTTAAGCTTTGGACAGGAACACTGTTTTGTCACATAGAGCTGCACAGAATCAAACATGAGGTTTTGCACTTTATTCCCTCCGCAATCTTTAGATTTTGCACAGATGACTGCATAAAAACATAGGTCAAGTTGAGATATTATGAGAACATTCCCACTCTCTGCTGTGAAGCAAGTTCAAAAAGAAATGGTCCTCCTCAAAAAAAGTCTGCTTTTCTAGATAAATTTCATGGGCAGTCTTGGATGACCCAACCACCTTAGCAGTGCCAGCCATATTCCCACCTCCGGTCCAGATAATCAGTCATCATAGATTCCTTTGCAAGTAACAAGCTTTTTCCCCATATTTATTACTGATGACAACAGAAATTATTACATCACATAATGCTCTTGATGCTTCAAGCAGGGAAGGAAATGAAATGAATTCAGTCCAGATTCTGCAAAGTCATTTTCAATCATCTTTCAACTATTGTTTTTTCAATCCTACTGCTACTCATTTCAAAAGACACTGTACCTTCCTCTAATAGAAAGATTTACAAGAACAGAGTTTAAATTTTTTAAAAAAAGACTGAAAACACTATTAAATCAACCTTCCCCAAACATCTGTGCCTAGCATTGCTATCCCAGTTTGTCTCAGCTGGTACTGCCTCCCTCCCCTCTTTTTTGAAGCCTCTATACAGCTTCCCAGGAGACACAGGTCCTTAGCAGGTATATTCTAACAACCCAAACTGAGGCACACTGCTACAGCTATCCACATCTCACTCAACAGCTGGGGATCAATACCTGTTGCTGCTCTAGGTCATGACATATGACAGTGCCACAAAAGCATGAGTTCCTGGGCAGGCCCAGCAGTGCCAGCACAGTACAGCTCCAAGGCTGTACACACAGCCATGAGCACTACTGCATCACGGGAGTCAAGGCGTAGGCACTTCAAGAAGTGAAAATACTCTGGGGTGCACGCCTCAACATTTCCTGTCCCTTCTTCTTCATCCTGGGTGGTTTTCAAGCCACCCTCTTTCTTGCCTGTAAGGCATTCCTCTGAAAATACTAGTAGCTTGCCTTCTGGTTTCCACAGCAATCCCCTTTCACAAAGCCTGTCAGGTCAGGGTAACACCACGCACGCTCTCCACAAGTCCAGGAGATATGTTCTTGAAACATTTAATCCTTCCTTTGCCCTTTTGTTTTAGAGATACATTTATTTCCCAAACTCTTAAATTAAAAAGGCATAACAATAATGGCAGGTGCAAGCAAGAAAGCAAATGCATTCTGATGAACTGTGTCACTCCCTAGTTTTACTTAGCATGCTAGTACACTGGATAGGGGGGGGAGGGGGGAAGAAATCTGCATTGTATTTAAACACACACCTTCCCGTAACTTCAAAAATTATTTTTATAAAGTAACTGGCACCCAAAAAAATGTTATTACTGTGCCTAAAATTCACAGAAGAGCAGATCCCAACCAAAAATAATTAGAAACGTCCACATTGCTAGATCTTGAAATTAAGGACTTCAAGACAAGATATAAGCTACTCGTGACCAAGAATGAGAGTGCAGACTTGTTTAAATCAATTAAATGTGCTGGGTTCTCAGAAAGGATAGTTTCACTTCATGAAATACCCTTACTTTCTATAACAAACCACGAGGGCTTGTGTAGCTGAAGCAGCTCACTGCTCCAGCTCAAGGAACAAGAAGCAAGAAGTCCTACATGCCTCCATGCACCTCTTACATTCTAAAGACTCCACATGCAGCACGCACATACTACAATTACCTTTTCTTCATTTGTGTTTGCATTTGACACTATTAACTTTCTTTTTGATTGAAGTGACCTACACTGTCAAATTTTCACCCACAAATTCCTACCAGCAACATTACTATTTACTCTTAGATCGTTTTTTACTAAAGATGCCCAAGCTCAAAAAACTGTGATCCATTTTGTTTGTATGCTGCAAAAAGTATCACCTTTTTCAAGTCAAAGTACGACGCGGTTCTGAATCAAAGAGAACATTCCACAAATACAAAACTATTACCCAAAGCAAGCAGAGAACAAAACTGGTTTCAGCCACAGGATTTCCTGTGGTTGTATGGTTACTCTTCAGCCACATAATCAATGTGATGTGACTTCCTATGACAAAGTGGGAGGAAACCAAGAGGAACTTACTCATCTGTCAACCAGTAGCAAAAAAATCCAAGAAGTCTCGGTGATATTACAGGCCACAAATTTCTACAAAGAAACCTTAGATTTAGTGAGAGCGGAAAACCACAGAGATGAGAACAACAATTGCAGGTGAGCAATGACTACGCATTAACACAGCAGCTGTGCTTTATTTATGCCATAAGTAACTTCTGCAGGCCATGAGGTGTAACATCAGGCATCCCTCAGGTTAGGTATGAATGTACTTAAAAGAAGGAGAAATTAGATAATCAATATACTTGTAACCTGAAGATCTGATCTCATGTATACAAATAGTAAAGTAATACCAGCTGGTATCAAATTAGCAGCATACATAAAACTGCCATAAAAATATGCACTTTGTGGGTTCACTGAGTAATTATGAAAACCAAGATTTCAAATTAAAGACAAATCAATACAATACGCTGCAGGTATCTCTGTCCTGTTCCAAATGACTACATAAGGCAAAAAGGTATAAAGCAAATACAGGAAGTAGGAGGGAGAAGAGTATGAAGCAAAGAGTATGGAAAGGTTTTCCAGCAATCACATTATTAGTATACAACTACACAGGGCTACAAATAGGTAGCTGGAAAGACCAAAAATTGAAAACATTTTGAGCAGCTAGAAGTATCTTAAAAACAAGGTAAGAATAGCATTTACACACTGGGATCCAAAAATTGTTGTGTAACTAAAACCTAATTTTAACGAAATCAATAAACAAGCCTCAAGTAGAAATGTCCTTGGATTGGCTCTTTCAACTTTCTCCATAAATCACACACTACTAGTCATCCAAACAAACATCACCATAATTTTTGCAACAATATTCCAACTACTGAACTCATACTACTTACTGCCTTTCAGAAACAAGCATTGTTTCTGAACCTTGACATAAACAGCAAATAAGCTATTTTGCTCACCGCAAGTGAAGAGTTAAAACAGTTCTGCCTCTGTAAATCACCAAGCCAACCAGTCTAAACAGTCCCGTTTAATTTCACAGCTCATTACCTGGAATAGACAGTTAAAGTCCACAGCAGATGCATTTCTTACAATACAACACTTGCAACTGTATTTAAAAATCCCCACTCAATTACAACGTGACATATGTGCTGTCTGTGTACTTTGGTTTTTTTCCTGGTATGGAGAGTATCTTTAGATTTGTTTACCTTTTGTTCTATTAGTTATCACTCAGAGAAAACCTGTTAGTTTTCAAAAACTTTTCAAAACTTGTGGTTTTCAAATGACATGTACTGACTACAGAAAAAGGGCTAAACAAAGATGACATGTACCCATCATTTCTGGTCAGGGATTTATTTATGCTGACTATGTAATGACAATATCTACACCTCACCTGGAGCATTGTCCTTCACAACATTCTTTCGAAAGAACATAAAACATCTAACAAGATATTTTGTCTAAATCAAGACTAGATGACATTGACTTTGTATGATGTTACAGTGCTTGCTCTAATTCCCTAAAATTCATTAACAGGCTCCAAAAGAAGCCCTTATGCAGCTTCCCTTTGGCAGTAACTTTAATAGGTACAATAAGGAACTTCAGAAAACAAGAGGCAGAAGGAAACTGCTGACACACCCTCATTGTGCTGGATGATACAACGCTATGAGAGTTTGGCCATTTCTAATTTCTGTAATTCAAGGAAAATAAAAAGGGTGAGCAAAATCCCCCTAATGACCAAGAAGAAGCAAGAATTAAATATAATCTACCTACTGATAATGTTTCTTTTATATCATTTAACTAAAGAAGGCATGCAAGACCTCATGTCCCCTACTGGATTATACTGTAACTATCCTGCCAAATTCAAGAAAATCCTTCAGAGCAGCCCATATACATAGCCCAACTATTTTGTTCTCTTATCAGCTCAGGTCTCTGCAGAATATCATTTAACTACGATGAAAAATAAACTTTGTAAATTGAATTCTATCAGCTGGAATACAGATTTCACTTTGGATAAGGCTGTGTATATGTAGAGAAAGACACATCAATGCCTTGGAACAACTTTGCTTTTTGCTCCCCTCCAAACTGTCTTCTCATCCTGAATTCTCTTCTATAGTTGTTTTCCTATTTCATTCAAACCTCGAATTTACTGCTGCTTACCTTGTCCTTTTAGATCACTAAAAAGATAAAGCATCTGGAATTTATTTATTTTCAATATAGTTTCTGGATAATAGTTAAAAACCTACACTTAAGCACATTTATAGAGCTTATCTTAGCCCAAAGTCAAAAGAGCAGTAGGAGCTTTGACCTAGATTCAGGAAAGCACGTGGTTAAGTACATCCTTACACTCAGGAAAGCACTTCATGATGAGAATTAAGGCAGCCACTGATTAATGCTCATTTACACCTTCCTTGAACCAATTTCTTTTAATTTATAACTTGGGAGTTTTTCTTCCTCTTCCCACTGACCACAAATCCAACCAATCCAGAAGAAAACGATCTCTTCAATTTCTACATTAAGAGGATACAAGAATATCTAAAGATGGCTCTGTGCCAGAAACTACACTTGACAGCTGTTTCAGACCACGGCATAGCTAGCACATTTTCGATGCCTAGTGTTGACAGGGATTACTTAAAAACAACTGTACTAGAAGAAATGGTTCTGCAGGCTATTCCTCAGCAGGGTTTCCATGAACACAGTAGTTGTCGGAGCAAGTGCTAATTTGTATTTCAAAACAATGATTCTCATAAATATAGGATATTCTTTTTTGTAATTCACAGTTGCAGAATACCTCTTTATCTCCTAAGACCAATAGTGGAAAGGTAATTTCAGCTTTCTGAGCATATAAATTTTGCATTGACAGTAAAGTCAAGACCACTAACTAGCGTAAAAGTCTACAAGCTTTTTACATCTATTTTCAGCATTTCCTCATTTAAAATAGATAAATCTTAAATGTCAATTATTGAGCAGAAGGAGGATTTTGTGGTTGTTGTTGTTTTATAGTCTATGTACTTTGCTACCAATGAAAAAAGACTGACTTCTACCACAGCCAGTGCAAACTAATTTTGTCTAATTTGTGGGCAAAACAGTAACAGAGTTCACATGCCAAAAATCATCCCTAAAGGAATTAAATACAGCAAACAAACTTTACAGAAAAACAGAAAATGGTCCAGTAGTTACTCAACACCTATCAGAGCCATACTTTGGTCTCAAATTGACCAAATGAAAAGCTTCCTCATAGGCCTGAAAAATACAAAGCTAATGAAAAATCCACATATATACGGTGCTAATTGTTATTTCTGCACCATAAATATACTAGATTAGAAGAACTATTTACATTTGAGTAACGGTCAGGAAAAAAGCCTGCCAAACATGGAAATGGTCTTAAAGGTAGTATGGTTGGCTTACTAATTCATCTATCATTGCTTTTTACCAGCAGGATACCACGTAAAGGGACACAGAAAATGAAAATGGCTCAGTACCTCATGACCACTCAGATTCACAATAATCAGGTGCTGCTTAGGCTAGACAAAACACAGGCTCCCAAGACCACCAGTTGCACTGCCTGACACACGACCAGTGAATAGCAAACTAGCTGTACAAATGCCAGCTCTGCCACCAGCAGGAACCAGACAGGTGCATTTGAGAACGTAACCGGATATAACAAGCCAATTCAAGCATCAGTAGCTGGGGAAGTCTCGTCTCCAAGACCACTCTGTGGCTGCAGAAATGGATGTGACAGTGGCAGACTGAACATACAGGTGGACAAAGGACAGTGTTTGGGGATTACCACCACTGGTTAAATCACACTCGAAGAACAGCTGTGTACCTCCTCTGAGAAGAGCAAAATGGAGAGAACAGCACAGTAGCCTGGACTCGACAAAAACCTTTGTACTGTAGAGATTTCAGTTCAGTGTGGCAAAGCAAAGCCCATTCAGAGTTCTAAAAGTTAACTTTCAAACTCACACTTCACTAAACTGAAAGGAACAATGATAAACTTTAATCTTAATATAAGATGACCTAAGACCTAAAGGTTCAAAGTTGATTCCACAACAGACAATTAATTTTCAACCAGAACTGGAAAGCACTGTAAGGAGAGGGGGGCAAAAAACAAACTGTATATTTGTTCAAATTACTAAGATTGATTCTGGTTATAATTCTACATGCACTAACAATTCTACGGTTTTATTGCACCATGGGACAGAAGACAGGGTTGTGTGGCAACGCAGATAATTTAACACCAGCTAATTTCAGTGCTAGTCATCTTGACCTACACTATTCTACTTGCCTAATTGTAAATTTATGAAGGTATTGTTAATCCAATGTAACAAAACTAAGTTTAACCCTGATTCTTGGCCACTTCTTACCATTTTCACCTATTAAGGAGCAGAGGTTCTGGCAGCAGGGGCACTGCCTGGCCCCTCAGCCACAATTGTGGCGGCACCTGGAGGGGAAGAAAGCTTAAGGAGTCCAAAATGCCTCGAAGACAGAGAGTAGTGGAAAAAAAAAAAAGGGGGGGGCGGGGGGGGGAAGACAAACGGCCCTGCTGAGTCAGGGAAGAAGGGGAGGAAGTGCTGCAGACACCGGAGCATGGATTACCCTGCAGCCACCAGAGGAGACCATGGTGGGCCCTAACATATAAAGTAAATACAAGAAAGTTGGAAAAAAGGCTTTGCCATACTGAAATGTAATACATATATCCATCACAATATGCAAACGTGATCTGTGAAAGCCCAGTCATCTGTATGTCTTTATTGGCCATACATTAGCATTAGCTTTGATTTAGCAAAAAGGGTCAGTGAGCAAGCACTTCAGTTTCCTTTACATTAGGCTCATCAAACATCAGACCACCATCAAAACATCCTTTTCAGTCTCTGTAAACAGCTGTTCATTCAATATTATCTCCTGGTGCAGGCCAGGCTTCCACAACCAAAGACAACCAATAAGGTACTTAAAACTAAACCAAGTAAATGAAACCTCAAACACTTAATTACTTCCTATCTGGACCCCCACCATCAGATTCTACTTGGCTGCAATTTGTTTATGGAAAGCTGTGCCTCCAGCATCCCACTCGCAATGCAAGAGTAACTTCAGAAACCAAATTAAGCATGCTCATGCCTTCCTGAAAAGGAAATTGCTTAGAAACATGAAGTATCTTGAGTCATGTTTCAAAACCATGAACACTTTTTCTGAATTAAAAATAACACATTTTTTACTCAATTCCATTTCCAAAACTGTAATATATTCATAAGTGTTTCAGATTTTAATTCATAAAAATTCTGTACAAATTTTGTCATTGTAAACCTTCAGAAATAATAAAACAAGAAAACACAAAAAAATCCAGTTAATAATCTGTCTTGCCAAAAAGACACACACCAAAACTGATACACATTTGCACAGCTCTAATTATCTTCATATATGACAGAATTTACATTTATAAGAATAAATATATTTGGTTTACTTGCATTTTTTAAAAAAATGTGTATTTGTATTTTTAAAAAGTCTGTAAATCCTATTTAACCTGAATGGACAGCAGATCAGCAGCAGCTTTTAAATAAATTCTTATTTAATAACACATTTTTTACATTAAAACACTTATACTGGCCCATACTTTGTTCTCACACATCTATCCATTCATCTATAAATGCCCAAAAGATTTCTTAAAAAAAAAAGTTTGTACAACTGTTTCATTAGAAAGTGGCTACAATTAACAGAAAAGACATCTGTCTTTTGTTAAAGCCACTAGAAAACAATCATTTATCTCAGAAACAATTAAAAAAATGTTCAATTTCATTAACAAACTTTGTATGATACTGCAGTCATACCTGAGCACACATAATGACTTTTTGTAAATATTATGAATTGGGCCATGACTCAATGTTTGCCTAAACTCAGAAGTTTTGTACAAGTCCACTAAAGTTACTGTCTCTTGCATGTAGACACAACAGCTAGAATAAACTGCACCAAAAAAATAACACACCACCTCTTCATCACATGCCAATGGGTATTTTCATTATTTTACAGAAGTTTCATTTCTTTAGTGTTTGAAATAATCAAATTTCATAGCTGCTCCTTAAAACAGTATTTCGCTCATAAAATATCAGACATGATTAGTGGATCACTTTTTTACAACTGCACGAGATCACCAGTGAAGACGGGCTGCAATGAGCCTTTTCTTCTATGCTTGAAGGTGGATAAATACCTCAGCTCTTCAGTAACAGTACAATAGCTTTGGTTCTTAAAATCAGGAATGTTCAACTTCAAGGATTCTTTTCAGTACAAACTTTACTGTTTCCCCACAAACAAAAATCAATTAAGAAGTTCACAACAGTCAAAAACATTGACTTGATCTGAATACAACAGATGACACTGACCATCTAAAGGAAATGCAAGGCATTTGAACCATTTCAAACTGCTTTTGGATTCTGTAACTGTGCCACTTCTCACATTTGCACCTGCAATAGGCTCATAGCCAGAAAAAAAAAAACCAAAACACAACCAAAATAAAGATAGTCTCAATACCTTCAATCAAGGTGGTAAGCATGGATGTATTTGTAGGTTAGAGCCTTCTCACAGAACTAAGCAGGTAGCAACACTGCACAACACTTAATATAAACCTCTGATTAAAAGGTCATTATTGCACAGGTTAACATAATTCAAACAGCTCTGGACCACTCTGATGCACAACAGAGGCTTTGCCCTTTCATACGCATATTGTTTACTTCTCCCACAGACGGGGTACAGAGGCCATGACCTGGCCTCTCTGTCTCTCTCAGCATCACCCACTGGAAACTCCACAGATTCCCTAGTTCTAAGGACCCTTTGTACCTCCAAGGTTATCAACAGAGAAAGGTGTGACAGAGAGCCAGACTAAATTCTTATTTGTGGCTTTCAATCCTAAACATTATATTTCACATAGATTTTCCAAAGTCCATCACATATGACAGCTAAGGAAGTCTCAGAACTCCTGAGAAACATTGTCAACTGCTGCCCACACTTTGGAACTAATGCACAGAGATGGCAAGTAATCAGGAATTCAACAGAAACCAAACACAAGGACTGATATTGGTACAAAACTGCAGAAAACACAATACACAGCTGTGACAATTCTTTTCTCTTTTATGTAACCTTGATACGGCAAACCTACACCATGAAAATTCTCTCTTTCAAAGACCACCATAAAGAAGGTTCTGTGGACAGTTTCTCCACACTGAAAATCTACTGTCTGACTGAATGGAAGTATTGCTTTCCCAGGTCCTAGACTAATTCTAGGGAAGCAGTCAAAAAATATGATCAGAAAAATCATATTGATTTGCCAATAAAAATCTGTCTTGAGTTTTCTTAGCCAGATCTGCTATCCAATTTGCATCATTCAAGGTTCAGCCACCTTTTTCCTGCCTATGTAATTGCACCACCTGTACCCCTCCAGGTACAGCTCTACCTCCATGCTGAATACAGACTGCCAGGAATGTTATGGTTTGAGTATTCAACACTGCCATTAATTATCTTTTTATGTGTGCTTGAAAGAACAATTTTACCCAGAGCGATCTCGATTTTGGTGCAAGGTGTAAAAGCTTCCAATCTTGGGGTCTGCAAAAGACATCAGTAATGAATCATCGGGGGCAAGGAAAACTTAAAATAAGACAGTGCTGATGAAAAGTGACATGGGAGCACTGTTTAAGGCATAACCTGCATACTGTTTGTTCCTTTTCTCCAAATAGCATGGATGTAAGGATTAAGGATTTCACCACTATTGAAGGTACTCTCTATGCTGCCTCTGTTGAAGGGTTTCTTTTTCTGTTCTGCAGCCTGTAAGTCTGAGCAAGAGTGCCGAGTTAGAAGTGCATCCACCAAGACAGTGAAGAAGGGATCACAATGCCCAGATCTCTGTCAAAAGGAAATATTTTCCTATAGAAGATATGAAGTACAATGACAGGGGTGCAGCTTTAAATATTCTTGTGATTAAATGAGAAGCAGCTCGGTTTGTTTTTGGTCTGTAGCAGTGAGATTTTAAAACAGGAAAGTATAAAAAGCAACACTTTGGGTTTTGGAAAGACCATCGGTGTTATGCTGCTTCTTAACTTAAGCTTTGGAAAAGTATGTTCCTTACTACAAAGCCTACCACTAGAGAAGGAAAACACAGTGCTCTTTTCCCAAAAATGGTGAAGCAGAAGCAATACAGAATGTCCTTTATCTACACGCCTGGATGCTGTCTTCTAGCCACAAGTGACTGGGGCTGGATCTGAAACACTGGCTTTCTTTCCTACTGGCTGAGGTACATTTAAACACTGGAACATCATGCAGCTGTAGCTTCCCTGGAACCACCCCTCCCTCAAACGGGCAACAAAAAAAGTACTTTGAACTATGGCTTTAGAGTTACCTCTGGGTATTCAAAGATAGAGGAGCATGAACTGCAGATTGTTGATAAGGCAAACTGACAAGAGCACCACACAAACTATGCTCTCCTAAAGGCTGAGAAAGCACATGACAGCCTCTACTTCCAGAAGACAGGATGCCTCTCTGGATGTCTTTAAATACATTTACATGCTCTCACTGAAACTACAGAAATTTTAAACATGTGCTCTAAAAAGCACTTCTCTAACACACAGACTATCTTATTTTAAGCACAGCACACCCCCTCCTTTAGCTTTCTACAAAACATAGTGACACTGAGACTAAGCCGAATGAAACTTGTCGCCACTTCTTTTACATAGATTTTTCCCCTTTCTACATCCATCACTAGCTCCATCACACCTCATTTTAATTCAGAAAAATTCCGTTCCTCTCTTCCAAAACAGCAGCTGTCTTCAAAAACAGCACCAGTTATGTTCAGAGAATGTGGCCATCCAGATCAACTGCAGCTGCAACAATAAATGAAGTAGAGAAAATATACACAGCCTTGCAATGTTCCATTTACGAAGTGAATACTCTGGTCACAACAAAGCCAAAAGACAATTCTTTGGAATGAAACTGGGACTAGACAAATATATGAAAGAAAGAAAAAAAAAAAAACACAAACAACAAACAAGAGTGGGCTAAGACATCAATACTGAAGAAGATTAAAGTTTGGGATGGTGACAAACTAGAGGGCATGGACAGAAAAACGATGATATTCTCTGACATTTCCAATGCTCAGATAAGATATATTCATGTGGTTCCTGAAAACAATTCATCTTTTTTATTGTGCAACAAGACTTACGAGTTCTCACAGAAAATGTTAGATGTACTCTATAGCAAGATTCTAAACACACTACCTTTCAAAATAATCCTTGAAGAGCACTGGTCATATCACTTTTGTGAGACCAGGAATTGGGACGCGATAAATTGAGGGAAAAAGCGGTAATCTAATATTAACCAAGAATTTTAGAATTCCATATATATGAACTTTTTAAAGCACGTAGCATTATATTGAGCATTACAGTTTAATGCACGGCTCCAACTGATTTCAGTGACAGCTGAGAATTCTCAGTATCCCTTCACATCAAACCACAGGAAGTTAACTAACTGATCCATATGGCGATGAAAGCACAATACTGGCTACATACAAAATACGTGGTTAATATCCAGTATTTCATAAAAAAACCCCAACCCTCTGCAGTCAGCAAGAAAATAAAATTCTCCATAGCACCATTCAATTCCCTTATTTTAAAAAAAAGTTTCCTTTTCAGCAAACCATGACTTCAATTACTATATAAGTGCTTACTTTGACAGCTTAGTCCCCAGCCCTATTTCCAGAATTTCCAGAGCCCTATGGCCCTATAGGATACACAAAACAGGTGATGGGAGGAACAGGAAGGAAAACATCATCATCACTCAGCTACAGATGAAGATAGGATGCACACAGATAGTTAATTATATCAGTTGGCGTTTATACCATCTTAATTGGCTATTTTGGTATTTCTATCATACATACATACCAGCAAGAGAAAGTATTTTCAGAAATTTTTACTGTATTCTGAAGTAATGTAATAACCATTTAAATAAGGCCAAACTTTCACATGAAACCCACTCATGTGACCTTCAGGATATACCTACATGAAAATCACCTTCATGTTCCTAAACCAAATTTCTGCCCATCCTCTGCAGTGGATGCTCAGGCCTGACACAGGGCAGAGGCTCTGGAAGGAGCAACGAACATCTCTCCCACTCATCTCTGCAGCATGTTTAAAACTCACCATGTGTCAGGGGATCTGCAGACACTGGTTGTCTGCAGCTCCTTCGTCCTGAATTCTGATGCTTTGTTATTCTACACTTAAGTGCCCATAAGTAGCGAAAAGTATAAAAGAAACACCACTAACCTGCAAAGCAATTCCCAGAAAGATTCCTCATGGCAGTACTAAATACATCTTACCTTCCCATTTAACAATAAAAGGCAATAGGGGCTATTTTGGCTAAAGCTACAAATGATGCTCACATATCCGTCCTTTCAGACTCAGAGGAATTCCCTGACCTTTAAAGCAAACCCAGAATTAGCTCAAACATTTACACAAATAAATTATTCCACAGATGCACAAAGAAAATAATGTAAACTTCTTCATATCACAACACAGCCACTCTCACATGATTAGGATCTGGTGATGTATTTCTGGGAGAGATACGAACAAAAATCTCCTCAACAAGGTACAATTACAGAATACATCTTCACTTCCTAAGTTAGTTCTGCTGCTATCGTGGACACATTTCATCTGACAACCAGTTCACTGCCCGCAGGTGTGCAGATGTCAAACTGTGGAGCTGCACTGTAAATCTTTATCACTGAAACAATACAAAAATGCTCAACATCCAGTGATTGTGAAAGGATTCTCCTTCCACAACTGTTTTCAAAACAGCAGTTGATATAAAACAAGAAAGCAGTAAAATAGTCATGGTTTAGGCCTTGCATGTCCAAATGCCAGGTAGATCTGGCTCCTGATCTTCATAGAGACTGCCTGAGATTTGCTGGGCAGTGGGGACACTTTCACATATGACAAACTCCTCCAGTTCAGGAGAAACTGCATCCCAGGTCAATCAGCTCAAAGACAACCCCTGTACACTCTCCAAGTCGTATTAAACATGCAACATACTTGAAGTAACTCTGAGAATTACGTAAGCAAGACTTGGTCCTACCTCATCCAACAGCAATTTGAAACCACTCAAAAGCAAGATATATATCTTGGGGGAACAGAGCCTTAGGGTTCAGAGTTAGTTCATGACAAAATGCTACGGTTTAAGAATGAGTCAGAACTCTTAGCAAAACATGGGAGGGCAGTTCTGAACCACAATTTCTGTGCTCTGAGCTTGTGCAGAAGCAAAGCAGAGGGCAGCACCCTGAACATGACCAGAAGGTCACTGCTCTGCAATACCACTGCAATGGCAACTGCTCAACTTCTAATGGTAAAGTTTCCTTCCTGAGCTACTAGGCTTGAAAGGAAAAGGAAAGAAAAACAATCACATTGAATTTTCTTGTGCTTGTCATTCTCCCAACACTGTAAACAACATTTAAAAGAAAAATAATGCATTTCATCAAGTATTTAAGTTTTGAATGTTTTTCTCAGATAATATACACCAAAATTATGCACCATATGCAGTTAATGAAATCAGGAAAGAAATATGCCTCTTATTTTCCAGTGCAACCTTCAGCAATAACACTTTTCAGGAATTAAACCAATCAGTGGGAAAATTATTATCATGCTTGGTGCAGAAAAGTACCTTAAAAAAATATTATTTTGACTGTGCTATCAAGGAGATTTTTGTCTGTAGCAGTTCAGTCACAGCTACCAGCTAAAGTCACAAGCAAGAAGGAAAAAGCATACAAAGGAATGACTAAAGGAATTACTCTTCACTTAATCCCCAGTTCACCTACTAGAGTACTGAGCTCACAAAATGGAAGGGACTTAGTATACAAGGTAACATAAAAGAAAGCTTCCTCTGTTACATGGAATTGGGAAGAAAAGGACTCAAGAACCTCGAGGAGAACATTAAATTTGGGATTCAACTCAAGAAATCAGCAAGTAACTGGCTCTATACTCTTCCTTAATATAGTTAGAGAAGCAGAGACATTCATCATCAGAAAATATAAAGAATAAAAGCATTCATCAGGAGGTGGGATAACTACATTATTTACAAGCAGGAAAACCACAAATGAGCTATTGCAGCTTTCCAGAACAAATACTGATGTAGGATCTGGTTTTGCACTAGCTTGAACTTCATTCAGATGTTATAGTTCCACAAGGGGGTGGGGGGGAAGGAAAAAAAAAAAAAGTTTAAATGCACTACTGTTCTGACTGATTCTACACAGGTGTGAATGACTATCCATTATTCCACATGTCACATAGCTAGGCTGAAGCCTAAATATTCTGTTGTTAATTTTTTTCAAGAAAGTTCACTTTAAACAATCAAAGAATTTATTAAAAGTTATTCTTCTCTATGCATGTGCTACCAAAGCTAAGACCAGACTAAAACCCCAAATTCCACTCTCCACAGACTAGTAAGAAAACAATTTCCATTTGGTAAGCCTATCCCCTCAATGCTCCTATTCATTTGTAACCTCCTACACTTGACTGTAGAAGAAAGAAGATAAATTTCTAAAGTCCTAATGTACCGCATCAGGAATGACAACCCTAAATCATTTTATAAATACTAGAATACTATTATATATATGAATACTTATAATTTTATAAATATTAAGTGTGCAACAGTAGAGCAGAGGAATAGCTATTCCTTTCCCTTGTCCAGAAAGTATGCACAAGGGCTGCCTATGGCAGAAGGCTACAGAAGGCAAAATCCAACCCTTGTCATACTTCCACTGAGGAACTCTTGAGACTCAATGTCAGCTCCAATTTCTCTGTTCCTGGTACATCATTAATAACTACCTTGGGACACTTCAGGAACTTTTGCCACTTACATCTGCCAGAGAAAAAAGAGCAAGTTACAGTGATTTGTACAAAATGTTTCTGCACAAATGAAACACAAAGTTAATGCAAATTATAATGAGGCAGTGAAATCACTCAGAAATATACTTATTAAACAAACTGCCCCATAAATAATAATAACTTCTAATGCAAAGCATTATATGCTACATAAATTGCACTGTGCCTGAGAGAGAGTGGCTATCTGCAAAGTAACAGCTCATGAATAGTTCTTGACTTTTCTGGTACTATATAAAAAAGAAAAATTCTGCATTTCTCTTCTGGTATGTCATGACTAAGTTGCTGTATAAACAGACTGACCACTAACCAACCTCCAGGTTCCCTACAGAATGTGCTCAGAAATTCTTAAGCAAAACCCACCAAAACTAAGTTAACTAAAAATGCAGAGCATCCATTCTTGATGGAAGGTTGAGTTTTACTTAACACAGTTGCTTTAAAATCAGTTCCTCACAGGGCAGTTCAGAGTGCCAGTGGGAACGGGCAGGAAGCAGATACTCAGAAGCACCACATAGAAAAGAAGGAAGGGTAGGAAGCGGGAATTTCCTGATCCACAGAAGGACCGTACTATAAAACTGCCTGCTTATACCGTCTTTCTTAGCTCAATAGATGACTACATACAAGGTTTTAAGAGAATCTGCCTCAACCTTCAGTTAAAACTTTATTACCCAGGCAGATACGGCCTTCCAGAAGACAATTTCCAACATGAGCTGGAGATTATAATCAGGAGTTTCTTGTTATCTCTGTTATCATACCTGACAAAATGTTAGGGAAATGTTTCTAGTGTAGCAATGACCTGAATTTTGCAGCCTAACAGTTACTTGCTCAAACACAATCAACCGTTTTTCCCAAAGACCACTCAAGCTAAGCAAACCCTAAATGCAGCAGGAGACAGTGCAGATCTATTCCATAAACAGGAAGTACGAGATGAGCTAAATGAACGCATCACAATTTATGTAAGACATTCAGACACTCCAGGAAAACTTTTCTGAAATGCCAGTGGCATGGGTATTGTGGGGCTGCAGGAAAGAGTTTTGAAAAAGTGAGGTACAAACCACTGCATTAGTTAAAAGATCATTAGTTTTTTATAGAGGTCCAAGTTCAACATACATAAACTGTTGCTCAAAAACACAATTCTGGCAAGCATCCACCTGACCACTGCAGAAGAGAGCACTTCCCTTATGAGAAATAAAACAATTGCCACTGCTACAAGCAGTGTACAATACAAAAGTTACAAGAGAGGGAGGAAAGAGGACATCACAGCAACAAGGTGACAGAAATTAGATTAGAAAGGGCACCCAAGCAGTACATTGAAAATTTAAGCAAATAAATAAAGCACTTAAACACACAGAAGTTACAAGCCACTCACACCTTCAGGAATTTCCACAGCAAACATTTCAAAAAACGTTGAAGAAAAACATTAAATTGGAAGGAACATATAAACCTGGATAACAGAAAATGTTTTTCCACTGAATTTTTGAATAGACTTCAACAAATCACAATTCTGTCTCCATTGCTTTGTGGCAATATCTAAGATAACCACATAGTTTTCAAGACAATATTTGCAGGTACCCAATATTAGTGTACATCACTCTCACCAGGAGTCATCCTATTGAAGGAAAAAAAAGTATATTTACAACCCTCCAAATGTGAAAACAAATACATATTTTGAAAATATCCTTAAAAAAGCAGAGTAAAACAAAGAAAATATTCTCTCTCGACATCTAGAAAAAACTACAGCAACTGAACTCTAATTTTAAATATTTAACCAGTTAATGCCCTCATGTAAGTGGCTTCGATTTCTTTAAAAGTTCACCAGAAAATATGAATTGCTTTAATATCACATGGGTACCAGTGAATTAACATCATACTTATCTCCATTAAATGAGAGCTGAATCAGTCTTACAAATGCTTTCTTCTTCCTCCCAGACAGACATCACAATTTCAGCTCACAGCTGTTAAGTCAATGCCTACCACCTCATGAATCCATCCTCATTCAGATGTCTAAACTATCTGAAGTCTTGACACCACCTGGGAAATGTGCCTTCCATTGGAGAGGCTGTTTTTCTCTCAAAGAGCAAAAAGCAGCAGAGAAAAGAGCACCTAAGTCCTCAAGTGCCAGGCACAGAATAGTATGAGAAAGAGACCGAGGCAGAGAGAAAGAAGATAATCTGGATTTATTTGTTGAGTTCTAAACTGAAATTGAGGCTCTAAATGTTGGCAAGTAACACAATCCAGAAAGGACATGAAGTATTAGCAATGCAGCTCTTCTTCATTGTGTTTTACACACACACACACACAAAGGACCCCAAGCCCCTGTGATAGGTGTTTATGCTTAACTCAAACACGCAGTTTGATATGCTTGACTTAGCTTCTCTTAAAGGTAATGAAAATTCTGCCACAACCTCTAAGGAGGATGGTGGTGGGGTTGTTCTTGAAAATAACAACCAGAATACCAGGATGAAATCCTTGTAGTTTTGCCAAAATTAATTCATTTGCCATCTTCCATCTTTGCAAGTTTCCTCTGACGCTTCCCATAGGAAATGGTTTTGTACCCCTCATGTTGGAACAGTGTCAAGAATGACCCTCACACCCTGTCAACTGTAAGAGTGTGGGATTTCACATGCCAGGGAGGGGGAATGAAGAAAGAGTTGGAGAAGCTGTGCCTGAGAGGAACTGAAAATCGGAAGTACAAACACAAACAAATGCTAGCCTACCTGCAACAGAAGTGCCATGAAAATGTATCAGTCACAAGGTTTTCTTTACTGCTTTAAAATTGGTGGGATAACATCAAAACTACTAAAGAATATATTTGCTCCTAACACATGAGTTAATTTGATCCAAACAGATCTGACAATAATGTATTAGAGAAAACTGTTTTGTTAAACTAGAAAAGAAAAACGGAAAAAGGAAACAAAAAAATAGAGGAACGCCCCAAAAGATGGAACTCGTCTCTGAAGTAAAAGACATAAAGCAAGAAACTGTTCTTTCAGAGACAGAGATTTAACTCCTCAGCTATAAGACATGAAAGTTGATTTTGCTGATCATGAGCACTCATCACTAAGAATCCCTAATAAACATTCTACCTCCTAATTTAAGCAGATGAACAAAAAAAAAAAAAAAAAAAATCACAAGATCTCACGGAACAAAATTATACAAGATTTAAATAACTATAAGACAGTTTGAAGTCATCGAAAGAATTCACAAATTCAGCTGGTGTAGAAATGAATGCATTCAGACTTTTTCAATTCAACGTGCACCAACAAATGTAGATTTTGGGTTTTTAAGAAGCTTTTGCAATTTTAACTACAAACATACACATGGTTAAATACATTTACTGACAACATAAACTACATGACCAAGATAGAGCAAAAAAATCTCTAGACTGGCTTGTTCCTTTATGAAGAAAACTTAATGGTAAAATTAAAGCAAATTTTGAAGTACTAATGTCAAGAATTTCTTGGAAGAGATTCTCTTCTATTGATACAGCCAATGATCACAAAGTGAATGTAGTACTGTCAATAAATAATATGAATTTCATTAAATTATCTTATTTTTTGAGAAAAAGCATGTGAAAAATTCAGGAAGACCACAGATAGACAGCAAATCATCATTCCTTGCCCCTGCTGCATCTTTTTTTCTCCTCCACAAAGTTTAAACACTAGGCTTCTACTGATAAGATCAGATGACAGCTCTGCTAAATCACCCAGGAAGAGACTTCCCTGGTGCTAACATGAGCACCTACAGCATATACTCAGTGTATGTGCACAGATACTCACTGAAGTGGGTAAGAAGCTATGCCACCAGAAGCAACTGGCTGCCAGATCATCATCTCTGAAGTCAAAGTGTTACTCAAGGATCAAGTTAACCAAGAAATATCAAGTTAACAAAAAAATACACACCAGCTGTGGTAATACGCATCACATGTCATCTTCTCTTGGTAAACGTAAGTCTAAATAGAGTTTGCATTTTGAGAGCCTTAATTATCATCACTGGAGACATCAGGTCATTTCTTATTTTCAGAAAAATAGGTAACACACGTGAGTAGAGAGAGTATATTTTTTAGCCAGCCTACTTAGATCCAGAAATACTCATTTGCCTAATTTTATTTCAAGAGTTAAATAATGACTTTGTAAAGATGCAGAAGTTAAGAAGTTAGTCAAAAGTGGCTGCTAGCTGTGAAGGTGAAAACCGTCAATATGGGGGGCAGAATGACACAACAGCAAAATGATAATGGCCTTCTCTGCAAATTTCTGTTTGCACAGGAAGCAGTTTTTATAATTTCCTCTAATTTACCAGTTCAGCCAGAAAACAAGTCTCATTTTTGTCAGTCCCTACTAAAATTATAAAAGGATCTTTTTAAATAATCACAAAGTAGAACATTGTGTGTTTTCTAAAAGCTGGGGGAAATAGAGCAATTCCAAGTGGGTTAATACAAGAATTCTCATCTTTCAGTTGCAAAATGTACATGAAAAACTGTTTCAAGACATGGATACTATGCCAAATACCACAGAACACAGAAATACACCAACACTTTTTTCCAAGGAATTACCACCATCAAAATCAGGCAGTTATTTTGAAGATTCCTCGTCAAGATTAGACATTTTCTCATTGCAAAAAGACAAGTTTTGGAAACTGTTGTGGAAAAAAAACAGGCTCACTGAATTTCTACATCAAGTATCAGAAAAAGCTGGTAACGTCAACATTTGTTTCAAAATTGTAGCTCCCTGCTATGCTAGAGGGAATCTGAGAGGCAGCCTCTAAATATGGAGCACAGGAGCTTCAGTAGGAGAAACCACTAAAGTCTGGGCTGTCACAGCCCTAGCTCCCTCCTTTTATACAAACGCCAGTACAGTATCTTCACACAACCATAGCGACAGATTTCAATATGTTTCTGCAGGGTTGGTTTTCGACTGCATTGTGTCCCTCTGCCCACGTAAGCAGCAGCAAAACAAAGATCAGTGGATTTAGTCAGCCTTAAGACATCCTCAAGTCAGCTCCCACCCAAGATAACACCATTGCAATGTGAACTGCAATCAAAATACCAACTTCTATTTCCTCCTTGTTACCATGTTTCCTGCAAAACATTCAGACAACACAACGCTCTATTTGCAAAAGGCAGCGTGGTAAAGGTGAAAGTACTATAATGAGCAAGAGCAGGAAATATCTTGGGACTGTGGTGTCCCACAGCACAAATGACATTTTCTTTAACCACCTGGCAGTCTCATAACACAAGTCGTTGCCACCCCTCCTATCACTTCTTTATTTTAGTTTCAGGTATTAAAATAATAAAGCCATATTCTCACTTAAGTCTCATCTTATTTAGACTACAGGCATAAAACAGATGATGACTTCTTACTCACAGCCAGAACAAATAGCCCAAGGCTCCAGTTCTACAAGAGCTCAGAAGCTGAAATGATTAATTACAGTAAATCAATTTATATGTACTGGATCTAATAAGAAATGTACTGGCTGATTACAAGAAGCACTGTGTGATTACAGCCATGGATAAGGCCTATGTGTATTTCTCAGGTGAAAACTTCTTCTTACCATTCTCCACATAAAACCTCTGTACTATTAACGTGGCCAACAAAACCCTGAAAGCTTGGGGATGACTAGGGAGAAACAAAGGAAAAAACCCAATGCAAATCTGGAAACCAAGATTCTGGTCATAGAAGATCATACTGACACATGGATAACCACATCACATTAGAAAAATAAACTGAGATCTTGCTGGAATGAAAAGAAACAGTATGGAAACCAGGAAGAAGTTCCAAAGACCTCAGCTTAGGGAAGTTAAGTATGTGAAAGCACTGCTTTGGAATAACATTAGCTGTGAAAAACACACAGAAAGGAAAGGAGGAAGGACTCAGAAATGGAGATCTGTGGACCTCTCACCACAGGTGAGGACACCTCACCAGAAGGACTGTTATGTAAGTCTAAAATAAGGTAGGATTCTAAGATGAAAAAGATGAAATAGGGAAAACAAGTGAGAGGGAACATTTACAAATATAAAATAAATAATAACTAAAAGATCACTTTACACAGAAAAATTGCTCATGTACCCTCCACTCTGAGGCTAAAGTACTTCCATGCTCCTGAATTAAGACAAGAACATCCTCCCTCCAAGTCCAGACTTCAGAGACTGAAAAAACACCTGAACAAAAGACCAGCAAAGCATTGCTGTTCTGATCCCTCAACCTTTAAGGGAAATGTAATTAAACACCTACAAATACCTTTTTCCCCTCTAATCTGGAATGCCACACTAAACTCACCTAGTCTTTAATTAAAGAATTACTGTACATTTCTACTAGGTTGTTGCACAAAATAATTTATTTTTTCCTCAAAATGGCCTACAAAAATACTGAATAAGATCTACAAGCTCAAGATGCAAGTCTTTTCAAAGAGATGCAGAGAAAAGGTGCACTAAGAAGCTGCTCCCTAAGAACAAAAG
The DNA here is from genome assembly GCA_013399695.1 of Formicarius rufipectus. Taxonomy (NCBI): domain Eukaryota; kingdom Metazoa; phylum Chordata; class Aves; order Passeriformes; family Formicariidae; genus Formicarius; species Formicarius rufipectus. The sequence goes on along the minus strand of VXAU01005462.1, from coordinate 714,291 downwards.
AAACCTGCAATATTGTGTAACAAAACTAATTTATATCAAACTGGAAGTCTGGATACGGATAAGGAAGAATTATGAAACACAAAGTCTTAGGAGTCTGGATATACCTCATGTGGATTTTATCCATGGTGACCGCTAGTAAACCTAATTAGGCTGTCTTACTAGAAATAAAGCAAACTGACCTGTCTGAATAGAAGATTTTTGCAGTTATTATTAAACTCAATGTCATGTTAAAACTATTTAAAATAAAAATCTTGTCGTTAACAAAAGATCGCACATGACTGACCTAAATCACTTGCATTTTTTCAAGATTTTGGTCCACATTAGCAGCATTCCCAAGCTTAATGAGATTTCAGAAAAATAATGTGTTGAGGTACGTTAGATCAGAGTAGAACAAAATATTCCAGTCATTCAGCCAGAAAATGAAAATCAAATTAAACAAGTACAAATGCTTATAGAAGGAACGCCTGCTTTGCCAAAAGATAAAACTTAGGAATCTAGGAGTTGGCCTTTTCCTTCAATTCTGCCTCAGCTAACCACAGTACCTTTTTTAAGTCAGGTCTGAGAGCTTGGCAACATCTAATTGCTTATGAAAGTTTTCTGCACAAATGGGGACAGTAAATTTTTTGCAGTATAAAAGTAATTAGGGATGTTATGAATGGGTTAACATTTTTCAAAGACACATTCAGGATAATTTCTGAAAGTGACTTTCAGAAAATAATATGGGGAAAATGATTTCCAGGATAGTAGCCTGCATTCATTTTGGATCTGGAAATTTTGTACTTGCAGTAAAATTCCCAAACAACACTGGTCCTTGACTGTCCAGCCTCAGGTACAACTCAAATGTCAAATTACTTGTCCTTGCTGCTCCAAATCAGAATTCAAACACTAATCTAAGGGCATAAGGTAGAGCTTCAAAAAGAAAGGTAGTTTCTCCCAATATTTGTTTAAAAAAAAAAAAAAGAGAGAAAAAATATATATATTTTAAACTTATTTTGGTC
>VXAU01005462.1:677276-713240 GCA_013399695.1 Formicarius rufipectus | reverse complement strand
TTGTTTAAAAAAAAAAAAAAGAGAGAGAATATATATATAGTATTAAGCTATATTGGGTCAAATAAGCTGATTGCTCTTACATCACAGTATCCCTCTTTCACTCAGCTGTGATCTAATTATTTTCTGAAGGTTATAAAAGAGTAAAGTTCAGGAGAGAAGGGCCAAAAGACACGGAAGGAGTTTAATCAGGTAGATAAAGGCACAGCATCATATGCTACACAGAGGTTAAAAATTCAAACACATCTTCAGCAGTACATTTTACAGTTATGATCGTACCATAAAAACTCTATTGGATTAACCCTTTAACAAGAAATGTCCTACTAACAGGGAATTTACTGTGTTGTCATGAGGTTTATAATGCCCACTGAGCAGACTAACTCAGATAATTGTATTTCTCCATTTGTCCCCATTAGACCAAAGCATGCTAGGAATTTCTGTACAGAATAAAGGCATTTCTAAAATTCCTGGAAACTAAGTGTTAGTTTGCTTTCTATCTAAGCAAGATGTACTCCTTTGCAATAGATAGGACATTACTGACAGAAGTCTGTCAACCCAAAGACACGGACTCCAAATGTGCCCCAAAACAGGCAGTCTCTGAATACTTCCAAAGTTCCTCAGCCCAAAAGAACAAAAACAACCAAAAAGAACATCCTTTAAACTTATTTTTACTTAAAATTAAGGTTTTTCTGAAAAATTTGTGTAATAAATGTGTTAGGAAACTAATATGTTACAGTGGGTTAATGCCTTGCTCTACTGGAAACAATGCAAAACAAGTAGAATTAACTGGATGGCCTCACAGCTCATTTGATCACATCAAAACTGTTGATAAACTTACATTAATTAGTTTCATATGTTCAAGACAAGAATCAAAACTGAAATAAAGGCAGGAAAGGTCACAATTCAAAAGGTATAGAGGTTAAACACAGAGCTACGTAACAGTATGCTCTGCACAGGCAACCAGTCTACGTCTTTTCCTGCAATTACTTTTTCCTTCTATTTCAAGTAATTTGGTGCAGAACTGCATCTCTGTAAACCTGTGAACACAACATTCTCATACATGGAGATTTGAAGATCATTTTTGTTGGAGAGCACTGAAGAACCTCCTTCTGTCACCCTAATCAATAAAAAGCATCTAATTTTTGGCTGCAGCTGAACAATCAAACAACTGATTACATAAACTAAGCAGGATAGTGTTACAGTAAACAACATCAAAAATATATGTGTCAAGAGTGCCACAATGTCTTCTACATTGATGGATCCCCATCACTTCATATAGTTCAGCTGCAGGGAAAGAAACAACTCATATTTAAAATTATGCATATGCTTAAAAAAGCTCATTAAGTGGCCTTGACAAGCAAGATACTCATTCTTTCCCAGAAAGAACTGAATAACTGTTTTTGCTTATGTCAGAGGTATTCCCATTTCTATGACTAGAAGAAAAAAATTAATACCTAGAATGTATTTTTTTTTAAAAGGTATTTCTAATGGGTTAGATACTACCAAGGTTAGAAAGTACTAACCACTAAAGCCTACTTCAAAAAAACAAAACAGAACATAAACAAGTTGAGTGCTAAGTCTTTCATTACTGTCTGCTAAGAACAGGACTAAGTGATGGATTGTCTTTTAACAGTCTATTTGAAAAACAAAATATAAGCAACTCATAGCTAAAAATGTCTGTGATTTGTTCAGGACCTACAAAGAGATGAATAACACAGAAGAGGTTCAGGAGTCTAGAGACAAGATTTGTTTTTCCTTTTGTTATTAATATTTAAAAACAAACCTAGCTCAAAAATGGGCATACAATTTTTTCTTAAGAAAAAACATGAGAGAGATCACCAGAAAGAAAACACAGACAGACAAGGTCCTCACAACTCTATCCTAAAAAGTTGGCTCTATGGATCTCTCTCATCTGAGTAACAGAAGTATGAAACCAACGATGACAATCTGACCTATGACCATATGAGCCCTGCAAAAGCACCACAATTTTTCAGTTCTACTTGAAAAGAAAGGGGAACAATCGGGAACAATTTAACTCATCTTCCAAAGCCCTCCTTGAGAGAAAAAAAAAAAAAAAAAAAAAAGACCAAAACACTGAACAACGACAAAAAACCCCAAACAAAACAAAAAACCCAAACAAACAAAAAAAAATAAAACCCATAAAATGTTACTACTAAAAGAGAGTTTACATTTTTCCTACAAGAGCACAGATTCAATCAAGTTAGTGATCTCATCATGCTACTAGTGGTGTCCTACATCTTCCCTCCCTTCAACCTCCACACATTTTGAAGTTCATTCTAGTATTCTTTCAGTGCATCCTAAATAACATTGTTCTAATTCTTTTTAAAACCAATTCAAACTGGAGCCATTGTAAAGGAAGATACTCCAGAACAAAAACACCTCCAAAAGCTTCTTTTTATCACTATATTTTTCTTTCAAGTTCACCTTATCAGCCTTCATTGCCTCCCTTACAGTCTTGCGTCAGTGTGGCAATTCACACACACATAAAAGAGAAAAGGCAAAGTGCCTGGAATTCTCAAGAGCATTTTCTAGTAAGCTCCAGTTGCTAAAATTAGACAAGCCCTTTTCTTAATCATAAATACAACTATCAATACAGATAAAAACGAAAACTAGCATCAAATACATATAACAAGTCAATTCTAAACATTCCTTTTACTTCCCACTATCTCAAAACATGCCCCGATTTAACCCTCAGAAGTCAAATACAATGGCTGTTTCCATGGTTGTCTAAGCATATAAGATACCTATGTAAAATAAACAACAAAACCAAATTATCTTATTCGCATGTCACAGGACTAGTACTATATAAGACTAGGGAATGCAACTGGTTTCACTTACAGGCAAAAATTGGATTTTAGAAGGAAAGCACATTCTGAATCACAAAATAATTAACCTGACACTTCTAACCAGTCTACTGTAACTTCAAACACCAAAACCAACTGAACTCCTACAAAAACTTAAAAATCAACTTCACATTGTAGAGACATTACTTCTTCCACTTGTTGAGTTAAATTTGTAACACTAAACAAAAACAAGAGGTAAACAACCAGTTCAGATCTCAACTGTTTCACCCTGCTTAATTTTTATATTACAGTTCTAGGTAACAAGTTCATGAAACAGTCCTAAAAGATCTAAGTACTAGAAGATGAAGCTTCTTAGTTCCTCTAAATATAGCAGCAGTCACATGGCTGTCATTAAGACATTAGCTTTTCCATGCTGGAATACCTTCTAAACCGTTCCCCCCAAAAATCAGATTGTGGTTCAGTCTTATGTGAAATACACTATGTAACATCTTGGTAGCTTATATAAAAATACACATCCACAAACACAACCTCATCGCAAAACCCCCACAAAACCAAACAGCAGCACCTCGAAACTGCACCGCTGAAGAAAGCAAGGAAAAAATCATTGACTGCTCAACAGGAGTCTGTGATCACCAAACAGCTATTTACCAGCCTCTTCCTAAAAGTAACAGACTCTACAAAAAATCTGATTTATTTCTAGAAGAAATAATTTAAAAAAAAACCAAACAAAAAAAAAAAAAAAACACCAACAAAAACATAGTTTAAGCTTAAGATGATGATCAGTTCTCAGGAGCAAATCTGTATTTTACACCTCGTAAACACACAAGTTCACACCAATTCATACCATTCCAAGACCAGTTCTAATACATTCACATTGCCCTCTTCAAAGTAATAGAGCAAATCTGTAGATGTTTGGCAGAAACCCACAAAACGGCTTTCCAAGACAATAACCAACTGACATCCATCTGTAGATACACCAGGCACAAAGTTTTATTTCACTGATGGGAAAAATAAATTAATACACACTATTTTATACAGTGCATTCAAAACCAAGAGAGCTTCCCACACAGCAGCCTTCAGAACTCCCCAGTGTAAAATTGGTGTTATTTTTCCTACTGTTCAAATAGAGAAGCTGTAAAAAAACTGAGCTGAAACCACTTCACCATTGAGTCATTTAGGGAAGTGGGGGCAGAGTCCAGGATTTCTGGCTGCCGGCCTTCCACTTCTGCCACTACTCAGCACATCTCCAACTTTAAAACCACATATAATCTCTTTCTAATCATTCACTTGCACTGTTTCCCCTTCTGGGGAGAGAGATATGAGAGCTCATGATTATATCAAAGCACGGAGTACCCTTAGCAAGAACTTCACTGCTCCAGAGCACTGGAAGGTACACAACCTCTCTAGGAGTTTGATTTTGCCAACACCCTGATCCCAAAAGAAATGCCAGAAACCACTAGTTTCACCAGGAGGGCCAGCCCTCAGAGGAGACAACTCATGTGAGTGTTCACAGGACAGAGACATCAATCATGCAGACACTTCCAAGGGCAGGTACCAACATCCGCTGGTTATTGCACTTCACCTCCCAAACCCTCCTGAAAAGACTCCCAGGGCAGAAGTTCAGACAGCAGAGCTGAGAGCGCTCAAAGGACTCTAGCGACTCAACCCTGGAAATGGGAGGAACTGGTCTTCTCTGAAGCTCAAGAGTACTACTAAGGCACAGTTGGAGCATGAGAGTGGAAAAATAGCAGGAAAAACAGGGTAGCAAGAAACCTTATTCCAGCCTTTCCAAAACAGTGTATTATTTCCATCAGCAGCCTGGAAAGTTTATTACAGAAATCTTCAGGTACTGTCAGAGCCTTGTAATGATGCATTTACCCATCAACCAACCACTTGCACCCAATACAATAGGTCCCAAACACATTGCTACTCAGACCAGCTAGATAAGGTTAACTTGATTATTACTATTATTATTTACAGGATATCAGCTGACTAGATCCACAGCAGACTACTCCAAGTTCCTACACAGAAAATACCCTTGAAGCCATCGTATTTTCCCAGTCTTTCACAGCTTCTGAATGCCAGTGACAGTTTAAGAGGGAAGATTCTTCAGAAGTACTTTTAATTACTATTTCCTCCTTAGCTAGAATGCATTAATTATAGCCTGTTCCTCCAGATAATAAGAAAACAAAAAACAGTGCAATATGAACACTACAAGAAACTTAATTACTGAGTCAGATGTCCTTTAGATGTCAGTATGACTACAGTGAGGAGCAGGAAAATAAAACACACACACATCATCCCCAAGTTGTTAGATCAGTTATCAAAACACTGTCTTTCCTCAGCAACATAATTTTGAAGAGCTCAACCAGCTAATTAATCAAATGCCTGCTACATGTTTCAAAAATGTGCTATTTTAATAAAGGAGGCCTGCTGATGTATTTATTACAAGGCAAATGTGGTAAATTGTTCTGCATGCAAATGCAGAAGTGCAGCATGACTTTGAAGTTTGAAGGTCAGATACAGTAACCATTCTCATCAAGGTTCTTACACCAGACTGCATCTTCTGGTTTACATCTGAGTTTAGGAGGAGGAAGAAAGAGAATTTAAAAGAAAAAAATAGAATCAACCAGTTCTGTGACAACTTAAGAAGACCGGGAATGCTATCATTCACCTGCTCTCCTTTAAAAATCTGCAAATAGTCTACCTCCCACAAAATACGAAGAAAGAAAAGGGAAAGGGTGCTGGGGACACAATACAATTTCAATTTGCCTGTCAACTTTTTTTCCTTCATCAGGAAAAATCAATCTACTTAACAATGATTTTGCCTAAGAAATGCCATCTTCTCCATTTTCAGAGGCATTTCAAACCTGTATCATTTAAGAGAGATGAAGGATTTTCCTATTAATCAACATGTTCTGTTGTAAAGAAGCATAGATCCAACTGCAGAAACAAATCACAGAATTATGCATTGATCTCTTTCCAGGCATCAGAGAGTTTAACCCTTTCCATTCTATACTGCCAGCAACTTTAGGATACTAAACTGAACAGCTGGGCCTGAAGGCAAACAAATATGCCTCAAGTACCAGAGCCTGATCCAAGTAAAAAAAAAAAAAAGAAAGAAAAAAAAATATAATGTATATTTTACATGCATGCCTCAAAGACGACCACTATGGATTTCTTTTTAGCACTACCACCACGTTTAAATACAGTAAAACTGATAACACTTCCCAGTAAAACACTGAGTTATAAACAACCCCCTCTTACACATAAATAACAGAGACATTATACAAAGCAGACAGGAACATGGACGGATGCACACAAAATAAACACATTCAAACTTACCCCACTCCAGATACTCAAGGATGTTCTTCTCTCTTCTCAGAGGGGAATTATTACATTCATCATAAAGGCAGATGAGTATATCCAGCAAGGTTTCCACACTGAAGCATTGCCCATTAGTCTGTGTTGGCCCATCCAAAATAAACTGCTCCAACTGCTTCAAACGCACTTCTCCAGACATGGTTGTTTCAGTTTGCATTGGGGTTTCTTTTTTAATGATTATTATTACTTTGCCAGAAAAACAACAACAACAAAAAAAAGTTTGAGGGTTTTGTGTTTAAAAAGAACTCAACAGTATTTCTAACAAGCATCAAACCGTGGTAGTGCTTAATTTCCAGCCCACCTCGGTGTTCCCAGCCTGAAACTAAACCCTTGGAGTTTCAGACACACACATTCAGTGTGTATATCCGTGTACACAGGATTTTTAAGATAATAGTTATCCTAAAAAAAATTTAATGTGCTTAATAAGAATTGGGGGGGGGAGAAATATATATATGGCCACTCCTGGTGCTTTAATAATAATAATTGCACTCAAATTCAGCCGAGACTAGCTGACACCGATTCCACCGTGCGTGCACAGGCACACGCACTTATATATTTAAGAAGGTCTTCTCCTTCATTCCCGATGCAGATCATGCAGCGCGATCCTGCCGGGAGCCCCGCCGCAGCACCACGGGGCAGTAGCCCCTCCGGATCCGCTTCCCAGAACGGATGGGAAGGGAAAAAACAGGCGTATTTACGTACTTATATAAGCGAAGAGGACGGGGCACCGCGGGCAGGGAGGGGTGAGGGGGCCGCGCAGCCCCGCCGCCTCCCCGGCCCCGGCAGCGCCTCCGCGGCCACCGCGGGTGGGGCGCAGCCCCCCCCTCCTCAGGGCGCAGCCACGTCCTGCCCAGGGCAGCCTTTCCCTTCCTCCTCCTTACCGAGTCTCCTTTTAAGGCTTTTCAGTGATTCAAAAAAACTAAAGTCTTCATCGTCGCCCCCTTCTCCTCCACTGCGCCAAGGGGCGGCGGGCGGGACGCGCGCCCCGACACACCGGCAAAGGCGCTCCGAGCCCTGTCAAATCCTTCCCATGGCTGCGGCGGCGGCTGCTGCTGCTGCGGAGACGGCGCCCTCCTCCTCCTCCTCCGGGTGCGCGTCCTGGGGCGGAGGGAAAGCGCCGGCGTCGTCCCCGCTCCGGCCGCTCGCTGCGGCGCGGGAGGCCCCGGCGGTGGCGGCGGCTTCACTGCGGGCGGCGCGGCGCTGTCCCGGCTTCGCCCCCCCGGGCAAAGGGCATCGTCGGGCGGTGCGTGTGCGGGCTGCGTGTGTGAGTGTGTGTGTGCGTGCGCGGGGCGGCGGGGAGGGGTAGCGGCGGCGNCCGCGGCGGGGGGAGCCGCCGCCGAGCGCCGCCGCAGCGCGGGGAGCCGGGCCCGGGGCCGCCGCTACTGCTGGGATTGGGGGGAGGAGGGGATGCTGCAGCAGGGAATGCAGGGATACGGGCGGACCCAGGGATACGGCAGGGAGGGAAGGAAGGAGACGGGAAGGCCGCCGCGCAGCGCCCGGCCGCCGGGGATGGACGACCCCGGGCAGACCCACCCGCCAGGCTGGGGATGCCGCCAGGGCTTTCCCTCGGGCCGAGGGGGGAAGCCGCCCGCCGTTGCCCGGCCCGGCTCCTCTCAGCCTCCTCCCCGACAATTAGGCCTTTGATTAAAAATCCCACCAGCCTCGTTAGGCCGGCGCTCAGGGGGCGCGGCGCCTGCCTGCTGTTCCAGGGGTACGTGCCGTCCTTTCCCGGCGGTGCCTGCCGAGCTCCAGGGGCGAGCGCGAATCCCTCGCACTTCGAGGGCTAAAAGCGTGACAGAACAGGCTGGGCCCGCGGCCTGCTGACCCCCCTGCCCGAGAAGCCCGCGGCGCCACCCCAGCACGGGCTTCGCGAGCATTTCAAACCCACGTCGTGTAAGGGAGCCGAAGGGGTTTCTTGTTGGTTTTAAAGCAGCAGAGATTCAACGGCAGAAGCAATTCAGAGGACTGTGCGTGGATCTTTTTCCAGGCATCAGAGAACGGGGGTGGAAAATGGCAGGGGCCCAGCAGCATGTGGTGGCTTCTCTCTTTCACCTCGCCGAAGGTGTGAGGGATGCGCTGCGGTGCGCAGGCTTCTGCAGGGTGTTCAATGTCATCTGTGAGTCGCCACGTAACTTCAGTTTGTCCTTCCTCAGAATTCAGGGTGAAGGGGGGGAACACATACTACCCCTAAAGGTCACAGGCCATAGGTGAAGTCTGCTGTTCTCCAAAAGCCCACCAAGTCCTGCATCTGCTGGAGCTCCAGGGAAGGAAATGTCTCAGGCATCTTCTTCCTCACTTCAATAACCAGCAGAAGACCCTCAGGTGGGTTGCATCCACAGAACACTTTTTTTCATTTAAACTGGCTTTTTAACCAGCTGGTGTAAATCATCAACAGTCTTATATATCTGTGATGATGAAATACACGATACAATTAAATTCAAGTCCCATGTTTGTTTGGATTCGCTCGGCTATATGTGAACTGAGTGGTACAAAGCTAGAAGGACAGTGACTCCCACCCTGTGCACATGAAATGTCAGCAGACTGGATGTAGGGCTGTGAAGAGTCAGCTTTGGGTCAGTGAGCCTGGGAAGGGGATCTAGCAGCATAAGCAATGGCCTTTCAAAGGAAGAAACACTCCTGCCAACTCTTGGTGAATGAAGAAATGCACAGAGAATTTAATTCTAAAACCTTTTTACACAAAACCCCATCCATAAATGTTAGAAACTTACAACTATAAGTAAGCTTGTGATGGGTAGAAAATAGGATTTAACTGAGGACAAGGACAAGGAAAGGGTTTTCTTCCTGTGCTGGGGTACATCCTTGGTATGACAGCAATAAAAATAAATTGGTATTGCTGGGATGGGTGGATCGGATCAGATCACACTTCCTATAGGAGTTGGAAACATGTCATCCAAGTTCATCATGACGATAGATTAACCATTAATAGTATTGAAGAGGGAAAAGGGAGAAGACTAAGAGTTAAAGCAATGTTAGCTTCTTGGACTTCGGCACCACTTGGTAGGGAAGAGAACTAAAGAATCATTGCCAGAGATTGGATGGGTGTGGATATTTCACTTACTTATGTTACTCTGTTTTCCTCAACCAATTACAAAGTCTTTCCTTGTTTTACTTGCAGACGCAGTGTTTGGAAACAAGGAAGGATACCCAGCAAAGGTGCTCGCTTTCCCTATATTTCTGGTTTTAAAGATGAACCCTCCTTTCTGCCAGCACCCCTTGACAGAAGTTGCACATCAAGCCAATTCATTCCAGCATTGCTTTCAGCTTGAGTGAGGCTATGAGAGGCAGATGACATGTTCCTGTTAAAACCATGCTATTAAGCTGCAGTTGAACGCAGAAAACAGGAATTACTTTTTTCTCTCCTCATTTAATAACCTGTCCAGAAATACATAGGCATCCCCACAACAACTGGTGTTACGCCCACTGGGCTGTGGTCAGCTGTCGTGTCACAGAAGCTGTGAGGAACAGGTAACACCAACAATTACTAGAGGCATTTTTATTTGCTGGGAGTTATCTATGTCCCAGATGAGTAATTCTCACAGTACACCCATAGGATGGAAAAATATTTACTCTGCGTTGTAAGAAAGGCTGCAAGAGAGACTTTAGTCCAGAATATTTAAAAAACCAACAAAAGAATTCAGTGTAACACTCAGAAGTTCCTTCTCTCTTATATGTTCTGTCACTGAGACAGACCATGTCCTAAAAATACACCTAAGTTGTGGAAACCTAACCTAGTATCTTTCATAATTATCACATGTTTGTTTCAGCCTGTTCTTGTTTTAATAATATCACAATAATATTTTCTTCTTATTGCGTGGCTTAACAAATGTTTACAGAACCTAAACATAACTAACAATAATGATTTTATATCTTACAATAAATTAAGTTGTTAGCAGCACAGAGAATAGTGCAGATGAGGAGGATATGGCTGAAACAGTGTAGTTTATATCTTAACAACATGGATGTTGAGTGTTGAAGTACCTAATGTGGGTATAATAAACAGCCTTTTCTTTCCAGAGACAGGAGGCTTTTTGTTTTGGATGAAACGTTGTGAAGATCTGGGTTTACTATGCAAGCTTTTTCTAAAATCGAGAGGGATTCCACATGCTTTCTGGTAGGTGAGCCATGCTTGTGAGTGGTAGATCTGTAACATGCTTAGGGACAAGTTGCTCAAGAGTGGCATTTTTGTGTTGACAAAATTTTGCATCCAGGCTTTTCTGTTCTCCAAAACTTCACTTTGTATACACACATTGTTTGCACTGTTACAGTGGCTCATCTCCCAGGAGAAGTTTGGTAGTGCTTTATACAAAAACAGTTTTGGCACCCAGTTTAGAGAACATGTGTTTAGACATGTGATGGTACTATTTGAAAAGGGGTCACATGGCTGTCACCTGAATTATAACTGAGGTTATTAGAAGTGTTTGCAGGTAGCTGCAGAGAGCACACATTGGTTGTAGTCTGGGGTGACACTGAAGACCAGCATGTGCGAATCGAGCAATGCTTGTTCTATAATCTGTTACTCTGTAGTTTCATTTAAACCTTGCTGCTGGAACAAACTTAATTCTAGCAAAAAGGTCTCTTCACTGAAACTGATGACTGTTGTGGAACTTAATTAGCCGCGGTACCTGTAGTAATGCATTTAGTAACGTTTTTAAAGACCTGTAAAAGTACTATTCTTTACCTCTCTAACTGCCTTACCAAGACCTGTTTCTCTTGTGAGGTCTACAGACAAGTCCAACTACAAGCACTAAATGGTACCTGGCAAAATTGATGCTTATTATTTACCTAATCCCAAAACAATGATCATAAATGTGTTTGCATATATACACATTGTAAATATGAATTTATGTTTCTCTTCCTTCATGCTTCTTTTATTGGTCTTTGGAGTCTTATTTATAGTCTTAATGATTTTCTGTGAGTGGCTAAACTGCCTGATTTTACCTCAGAGGCAGATTGCATCATGCTCGTCTCAGTACAGTGGTTCCATATCGGCCTCACTCCCTCGGTTTTAGTCTTCATTTATAACTAATGAGAATGTGGTCACCACCAGTATACAATTTTCTATGAAGAATGAAGTTGTTTTGACTCTGTTGAAGTGTCCAGAGGTGCTGTAGTCTGAACAGAAACAAGATCGCCTCTGTGATTAAAGAAGAGGAGGGGAAGTAATGAAATTACATTTATAACTCGGTGAAATTGCTATAATTTGAATCTGGCTTTTATGATGCAAACTAGGAACTGAGCAAAGTCATGTCTCATGCTGACCTCCAAACAGGACCCTGTGTTTGCACTGTTACAATGTTGTTTTATCTCTCCATACATCATTTTCTCGTAAAAGTGGGAGCCAGTCCGCCAAAGCTCTTAGGGATGCCATAAACCTTAATTAATGTCAACATAGCAGTCTGAAATTCTCTCTTATTTTCCTTTTTCAGTAACATTAAGACTGTTATTTTATTTTCTCTTTTGTTTTTGTAGTCTATAATGTCTGCAGTTTTTCAAGCCTTTAGTCCCTGCATAGTCCGGTTCTTTCTTGTGGATTTCTCTACCCATACTGTTTTCATCCACTGTGTCCCAAATCTGCTGACTGTGTTCTGCTACCTTCTAAAGTAGAACTCTCCTCAAGATACTTCACTTCCTTAAATGAAGCTATTTAATGAGGTAGAACTCTTCCTCAGGTCAATTGACACTTCAAACAGAAGAGTTTTGAGAAAGGCCATGTATTTATTTGTGAAAATGGATGATGGATGCCACACAAGGCACAGCATTGATTTGAAATAAAAAGGAATACATTTAGAGTGTTTGGCTGATGTCTACACAAAGATGGTGTTGCTAATCTTACAACTGCAGTAACTTGACATGAAAGCTGCTTCTAAACTTACTGTCTTTGTAATGTTTCATAGCTTCAAGTGATCGTAACCAAGACTTTTGGCATCTCTAAAAGGAGTATCTCTTCTGGTGAACACCCAATAGTGTACTATGGATTTATTTTTCTATAGAAAGGGTATAGTTAGAGGTTAATTCAGTGAGGATTAACTGTGAAAATGATTTTAAAAAATGCAACAGGCTGCTACTGTCATATAAGTAACATTGATGGAAGAGACTAGGAATGAGGAAACTTGTGACTAAGAGTTCTTTGACTGGGCAAGGACACAGGATGAAGTGAGGAAAAACGGGATAGGAGAGAGGGAGAGACCAGGATGATTAATTTGGAGATCATATTGGAAGGAAGTGATTTAGACAGGGGAAGTAAAGGGCAGAGAATTTGGCAAGAGAGAGGTAGGGAAGCTTGTAAAGAGGGAGCGGGGAAAAAAATGGTTTTTGTTTAAAACAGTAACTGTGCTTAAATGAAAACAAGCCCAGCAAGATGCGTAATTTGGAATGTGAGCCTAGGGTGGATAGAACTGGATTATCGTTATGTCAGAAAAGGGCTCAGAGTGCCCAACTCATTACAAAAGAGAATGCAAGAGATCACACACCAATCTTGATTTTTCCAATGTTGAAGAGTTTTCAGATTAGAAGTTTGACCAGTTGTTTTAAAGTACTATTTTGATTTATTTGAATTTTTATATTAAAGAATATTGATCTACTGAAATTGGCAGTGACTCTATTTTATGTTACTTATTTTTAACTTAAGAATTGCAAAAATATCAAAGCTATAAAATCTATATTCCACTATGAAAATAGATACAGATAATGAAAACCGACATAATTCAGGCAGGAGTCTGTTTGAATCAGAGACAGGACACTTAATGTAAAGAGGCACTTCCACCATGGTCTGCAGATTGAAATCACAATATTGTGGCTTACCAACAGTTGGTATTTTGAGTTTGTTAAATTTTATTTAGATTCAGAAGCAGCAAGCCCTATGTCTCTTCATGGATTAAATTTGCAATCAGTCATCACATTTTAAGTAGGTGATGGCAATGGTGCAGCTAACAATGACTAGAAACCAGCACTTTTATTATTTGTCAGTACTACATTTTGTGGACTTATTCCCTCTGCAGTGAAAACTAAAATTAAAAATTAAGTGCTCTGTAAAACTTGAGGGATTTGTGGAAAGCATATGTTGTAAATAAAGACCTCTTGCTACTCAGCGGGTAACTTCAGGTCACCTCCCAAAGAAAAGAAAATCTTGAAATCATAGAAGCACAGAATGGTTTGGGTTGGAAGGGACCTAAAATATTACCTAGTTCCAAGCCGCCTGCCATGTGCAGGGACACCTTCTACCATGTTGCTGGAAGGAACCAGGCTGCTCAAAACCCCATCCAACATGAACTTGAACACTTCAGGGATGAGGAAACCTGTGCCAGTGCCTCACCATTCTCATAGTGAAGGATTTCTTCCTGCCATCTAATCTAACCATTTTAAAATGTTATGTACTGTTCAATAATGATCCCACTCAAATCAATGCCAAAAAAAGCCTTGATCTCAGCAAGAACATAAGTGAACTCATAATTCCTTCTGAAACAAACAAAACTGTTTGGACTCAGTCTTATGAAAAATGAGAGTGGTTTATATCTTTGCACAATGTCAGCCATTTTTCTTTGTAAACTGTCAGTGCACAAATTAAGAGGATTTAATTATATGGAAAGGTTAGAAGTGTGATTACAAGTGGTTTTTGAGGTAGAGAAATACAAATATTTGTACAAGTTTAATCAAAAAGTGTGAACAAAACACTGGCTCTGATCATCATGAGTGGATAGCACTGAAAATAACTGTACTTGTGGAAGGAGGGGCACTGGCCAGTAGTACAGCTTTATTTTGTTACTGATGCTGCCTTGGTGAAGGTAACATCTCTTACGGAAGTGAGAGCAGATCTGCTGGCATGACTGCTCCCTACCTGCAGGAGAGCAAGGTTAGCAATGGATCACTATGTCATTGTTTCGAGTAACATAGTTCACCTTGGCTGAAATAAGTTGAGGCTCACTTAGACCTTGCTAGACATCAAAAGGAGGGACAGTCTCCAGTAGGTGGACAAACACCAGAGATGATGTTATGGACAGTAACCTCTCCTAAGGGGGCACACGTAGATCAGGCAAAGGACATTGCTCTGCAGTCACAGTCATTCAACTGAGGATGAGTTTAAGTGATAGGTTTTCTTAAGTCAGAAGTGTTGCTGTGGACAGCATTAATTCAACTCAATCTAACTGAAGACAAGGGCTAAAAATACTAATTAAAAGTAAATATTTCCAATAGGAGTAAGTTTTAACAACCTGTAACTTGAAAGTAATTTGGCTGATTTTCCTCAGTTTTTGCAAAAGTGACTAAAATACACCTGGCAAGCTTCAGACTCAAGCAGCTTTTCAAGCCAAAGTTGTGATGAAGGGATGGAAACAGGGTGCTATAAGAGAAGTTAGCTTCAGCCTTAACCAAAGAGGTGTTGCTGCCTCCCCTTAACATCCCAAGCTATGCCAAAGCACACTGTAGATTAATGAAAACCACTAAATAAAATGTAATGTTTGTAAAAGTTTAGTCAAGTAATATATTTATCTGTCATAGAAACATTATGCATAATACAGCTGTATCTCAAAACCTTTTCTTCCCCAGTTTGCTCAGAGGACCAACAATTTCTATGTGTGGTGCATCAGGAGGAAGCCTCATTCATCACCTGGAGTCCAGCATTTGCTGCCATGAATTTCTTGGCTCCCTCCAGAAGAGCAAGATTTCATTTGGGAGGCTGTGAAAACTGGCTTTCCAATTTTGCAATGGACATTAGTAATGAAAAAGATTTTTGAGGATATTGTAAAGGTTTGCATTTTTACAATGAAGAATGATAGCTGTAACTGTGTGCTCTCAAAAAAGAAAAAAAAAGTGTCGGTAGTTATTGGCTGTTCTTTTGGCTTTTTTCAACAAAGTGAAGATTTTCTTCCTTGACCAAATAATCAGGAGAGTGACTAGTGGATATATAATCATCTTCCACCTATGGCTAGCTTGGCTCTACGCAGCAGCAGTCCTACAGTCACTAATCTCACTGCTGTCTCCTACAGGAGGAGAAAATGAGCTGGGCCATGGTCTCTGAACCTCATCCTCCCTCTGGTCAGGGACTTTGACAACCCAGCTCACAGAGCTGCAGGATGTTGAATTTATTGCTCCTGTTTGCATCAAGGCCTTTTACTAAGACTTAATTCCCTCACCCTGCAGTAAAAGTGATAATAATGAAAAGGTCTATGATTCACAGTAAAGCACTGTATCTTGTGTAAGTTAAACAAGTACCTAAGTGCTCTGCTGAACTGAGGCCAGGGGTGGATTACTGAGAGAGCTGGGCAGCCTTCCCATCTCCAGCCAGTTCACCAAGTAGTCTCAAGCTCATCATGGAGTTGTTCTGGGGCTTAGTTTCTTGCGCATGTTTATCCTAGGGTATCTATTCTGACTGGTAGAGATAAGGAGATAATGAAGGAACATGAAAAAACTCTTCAGAACATCGTGGAAGAGGAAGAGTGCTGTAGAGAAAACAGTCTTCTTCACTGGATATACATTGCATGTTACATTCTCTTTATGACTTGAGTTTCTGGACTCTATTTGGTATTCATGAAAGAAAACATCAGGCAGCTTATTAAGAGAGAGCCCACTTGCTCTTAAAAGGCAAGAATGTAGTCTGAATCCCACCAAAACCAATGGAAGAAGATCCAGTGCTGCAGGCAACCAGCATTCCGAGCGGCTCAAGCTGTATTGCCTTCGAGCAGCCACATCACCCTGGCAGCCCTGGCCTGCTGCTGGAGGTGGATCCAGCAGACTTTGCCCAGGCTGTCACCTTCATGCTGCCTGAAAAATTAACTCAACCCCCTTTGCAATGGCTTATTAAAAGGGAACTGGAACCAAGTCTTTGGCAGTCTATGCCTAACCTGCACTGGGAGAGTTTCCTCTGATCAGATACGGAGCTTTTAAGGCTGTTTTGCATTTCTCTGATTCCTACCTGGCAGAAGGTGGCTAGAGAAAGGGCGTCACTGGGGAGAGCTTTTTATTGATATGAGAGAGGCCTGGTTACCACATAATAGTTTGCAAGAATAGACTATTCTTTTAACACTTCTTCTACTTGGAAATTCATATTACATTTTGCAAAATTAGAGCAAAATAGCTTAGTGTATTGAATTGCAGGAGAGCTATCCTGAGTGCGTATGTTTACTTATCTTTTGATACAGAGGAAATTAGCATAAAAATCTTTACTAAGAATAGATTGTGCCAGAATATTAGTTTTGTAGCATAACAAACAGACAGGAAAATATAAACATTCTAATCCATCCTGTGCAATATAAGAGCTGAGGTAAGGTACTGTCCTCGTTAGCAGCTGGTAGCTGATGTTCTAAATGCAATTGTTGGGATTTTAATATCACATTACAGCATTGTGCGTGAAACCAGAAAAGGCTAGTGCTACTTTTTGTGGATTTTTGACCTACAGTTGTGAAATAGTTTAAGTTCTTTTTTTCTTTATAATAAGCATCCATATTTTGTTTATCCATAGATATAGCAGCACTGTAGCATACTTCTGTTTCTGTGACCTCCTCAAAACCTTTCTACAGGCATTTCCTGAATCCTGAGTTCTGCAGATTTAGAACCAAAAAAGACAGAAGAGCAGTGAGTATCAGCAATATTTCCTTTTTCTGTTACACGTTCATAGGTCAGTCCAGCAGGAATTAGCACAGAACAAAATAACTATTTTTGCTCAGGGTCCTCTTTTCTGCAGGAATGGAATTCCCAAATTCTAATCTGACCTGCAATTTTGATTCACTTGCTGTGCATATAAGATGGGAGGTAGCTGGGGCCAACGTGCAGACAAAGGGTTATCTCCCAAAGGGAATGGGCTGTTTTCAACTCCCCCTGCATAGCTGTGGATTTGAAGGCCTATTTCCTTACCTCTTTTGCGGCAAGTGAAGGGGAAAATCCAGTTGATCAATAAAAGAAATGGAAATAGGGTCAGTGGGAAGTGGTTGTGGAAATGATGTTTATGGAAAGGGAGTTGTAACTAAGATGTATCCCACATGAGTGTCTTTGAAGGCCCACCCTCCCATCTTCACTGGGAATGCACAGGGGAGCAAGCAATAAAAGTCTGTTCTGGTGATTTCCAACCATGGGAAAAGTCTGAGATGTTTGCCAGCTGATATGGCAGACCATCTTTACCTGACCCAAGGCTTCAAGTGAGGAATTGGATAATTAAAAGCTGGCCCTTGTCATCTCCTCTGGGGTATGGTATGTGGGAAAATCTTAATCCTAACAGACAGCAAGTCCAAAGTTTGCCAGTCTTTAGATGGAAACACACTGTTTAGAGAAGACTTAGTTCAGGGGCAAATACTATGTCAGAAAAATCCAAAAGATAAGCATGATATTTAAGACATAAATCATTTTCAGAAAAAAACCCCACAGCCCTACAAATGTAGACAGTGTTCACTAGATGCATTGTTCAGCTAGGATGGAGGTTGGTCCTGGAGCTAATGAAGAAGCCTATGATGCATCCCTTACTGAAATTCATCAGAATTTCTCACCAAATGATAAAAAACATTAATGTGTGCATTACAACAAAGTGGACACTCCATCAACAGCATAAAGTCTGTTGCTTAGAGAGAGAGAATACATAGTGTGTAATTACAATACCACTGAAAAATAGAGCTTATGTGTTTAGGTATGTCAGCTGTCCAGCTGCACTGAAGCATCTTTCAGCATATCCTTTACATTTGCATACAATATATGGAAATTAATATGTCCTTAACTCATACCTATTTCTGTACGTGTAGATGTAGTATGCATGTATATACATGTATACATACATAGCTATGATATAAGCACATATTCACTCAGAGCATTTTAATATAGTTAAAAAACACTGTGCCAAAAATGTACACCATCTGTTTTCAATCAAAATAGCCTATTTCAGAGGAAGGGAGTGTTGTCTGGTGATCAGAGCAGGGGAACTAAAGAGTCAGGACTCATGGATTCCATTCCTGAATCTGCCAGGAATTGGCAGCATGGTTTTGACAGGGTCTGTGACTCCTGTGTACCCTGTTTTCCCTATTTGCAAGGTGGAGCAGTATCTACTCCTGAATGCTGCAATGGAAAACACAATTAATATATACTTGGAAAAATAAAGAAGTTCTTTTTTCATATCATCATGGTATGTTTGAAGAGTGGAATTTAATTGAGAAATACTGTAAAGGATTTGTTTCAGCAGACATATGTAGCAGCTATGTGTATAATTACAGCTATTTGTACACATGTAAGTTGCCTAATTTTTGAATGATAGTACCCGTAATAAAATTAATGGGGGAAAAATGGTGCTCAACACTGTGAACCCAGCCAGTACTGTAAAAGTTTTCACACACTATTGAACAGGGTTTCCACGGTGACAGCCGTACACCAGTGAGTGAAATATGTGCTGTACCTCATTTTCATCCTGAAATAGGAAAATACAGATGGGTATTGGGATTTTCTGGCAGGTTCCTGCAGAGAAAGCCTAGCTCTACTGAAGACAATTACAATACTCCTATTAACATAATTAGGACAAGATTTCACCCCATCCGCTTCCTTAGCTTCAGTGTGTCCCTTTCAGGAATACAGCAGGGACTGCTCAGCCCATCCCACATGCTTCCTCTTGGGCATGTTGGCCATGTCTGTACTGCAGCACAGAACAATGTCCTTCCTGTGCTCGGTGGTCTGCACAGGGCAGCCCAGCCTGGATGTGGTGGGAGGGAACCAAGTGTCACAGCGGTCGAAGAGTAATGGTGCTCCATGCTCCTGTTCTCCCACCATCCTTACCTACTGATTTCCAAACTTGTTTTATTTCCCCCATAGTGTGTACATCTGTGGGATGTTAAGGCTGTCCCTTGCCTCTAGAGAGGGAGATCAGAGGCTCTTTCCATTGGGATGAGAAACACTATATAGCAAATTGCATAAATGCAGCAGCTGTGTAGTGTTGAAGAGGAAAAGGAACAGTGTTTGTACTTTGGGGTTTGCCTGGCTGCCAGTTCGAAAGTGGCCGTGAGGGAAATCATATGTGCTGAATGCTGCTTATGTATGCTGCAAACTGAGGCACTGAAGTGTGTGATAAATATTTGATGTAAATATGAATGTATTTCAGCATCTATGTCTTTGTCACCAAGAAAAATGGGCTGAGCTTGTTTGGTTTGGATGTTTTTGACAGCTGCTGTTCCCCATGTTGCATCTCATATCTCAATAGTGTGCTGTTGCTTAAGTGCAGCTTCAAAAGTACTTGTAGGATCTTACCATGTACACACCTAAAATGAGCCAGTTGCTCATCCAAGTGAGCTGGTATAGTTGCATACATGATAAAGCAAGAAAAAGACAAAGCAATACAGATCTCACAGCTATTAAGTGGATTTACAGGTTTGTCACTCAAATGTTTTTATCCAAACGAGTGAGTACAATGTGCAACATAAGGTTACAGTGGAGAGACAAAGCAGTTGATTCAACACCAGGTTTTGAGAATTGTATCTCCATGTCTGAGATCTTAAGAGTTAACTTCTGTCTTTGTATCTGTGAACGTATTTGTTCTTTGGATCGCACCTGCTACGTTTTAAAGAAAGGGTGTATTCACTTAGTGCCTAGGAAATAACTTTTGTATGTACAGATTTCAAGCCTCTTTCAAGCCTATGGAAAGTTTCCATCATATATATGAGAGCTTCCATCCTAGATATGTGCCATATTCATTTTCAGCTGTCTTGAGTCAGTGTGTTGAAGATAACAAACTTGCTAACTAGGATAAACTTTTCTTCAGTTCTTGAACTTTTGTAAAATGAAATTCCTCTTTAAAGGAGGTACAATTACCAGCCAAATGAGACAGCAGCTTCTAATTTCAGGCTACCGGTGACACAAAGAAGCAACTAGGGAGACCAAAGCAGGAAAGGAGGGTAGGACTTGGTGGGAGGAGACCAAGGCTCTAAATCTTACATTCTGCTTGTGGTAGTCTGTACCCGGAGGAGAGGGGGACATGGATCTCTCATGTGCAGTAAATGAGAGCAGTTCATTCAATTGATTCATGCAGTAGACTTACACAAACACCAGAGGCTCTTCTTGTGAGCAAACATTTTGTGAAGAGAGGTTTTGCTCTCATGCCCCATTTGTTTTTCTGTCCACTATGACTTCTAGTAGGGAGGCATGAAATAAGGGTGCATTGCCAAATGAGTATCAGCCAGTTCTGGGGCCAGGGCCAAGAGGCAGCAATAGGGAGCTGGTGAAGGTTGCTGCCTCTTGGCATGCTCCATGTGGAAGGCAGTAGATTTCTAGGTCTGACCTTGAGCAGCCTGGAAGAGGATGAGGAGGCTGAGCCAGGCAACCCAGCTCCCTGCAGAGGCCACAGCAGAGCAGGGCTGACTGTAGGTTATCTTTTAACAGCCACTTCCACTGAACTAGAGAAAACAGAATCTGGCACAGGCAGGCTTGGAGGGCCTGCTGGGTTCCCTTGTTTTTGAGGACACTTGTCTGACCCAAATAACAAGGATTTTGCGCTTTGCCAAATGCACTGGACATGTCAACAAATGCATAAAAGTGTTTGGTTTACCACCAGACTGAAAAAATATTTATAATCTGGAAGGCAATAAACTGCAGATTTTTTCCCTTGTCATCCCAATTACCATGAGTTTTAAATTATGTATTGCTTCCTAAACCCCAAAATTGTTCTGCAGTCTGTTGGCAATGGTGTTCTCAGGAATTTGTAACTGAAATAAACTTTATTTTGTTTTGTAATACCTTTTCAGGGATTATTTCTGACAGTGTCAAAATAGGGCCTCATGACTTCAGTTCATGCAGACTCCTCAGAAGAGGAGGTAAATTGCCAAGAGAATCTTAGATTCTTTATTCACATAAGATAGATGCAGTTTATCAGTGACTTCTTGACTGTGGAATTCTGCAGGTGTTCCGAGCAGTAAGGCAGCATTACCAGCACCTGAGTTAAGATGGGTCATAGAAGGGAGATGCTCTTTAACGTTGTACACATAAGTACACCCCATTGCCATTCCTAGCTGGTTGCTATATGGTGCAATGGTCTGACATAACTAACAGCTGTTGTGTCACTGGAACATGAAGTCATCACAATACACCAGGCATTGAATTGTGCTCTAATATACTGATGTTGTTTTCCAGCTTCTGCTATCTCTGTCAAGCTCTTTCTCACACACGAGGTGCAAAATCAGGGCTGGAGGTGAGCGATGCCTGATGCTACAGCAAATCTTCAAACGTAGCATGTGTGCCACGGGAGATTTGAGTCTCACATGGGGATCAATGTCCAGCTTCTGCTTTTGCTTTCTAACAGTTCCTCAGTGTCTGGGCTGTGGTGAGAAATGTCTCAGGTGAGATCGAGGAAGGGAGCTTCTCTATGAAGGCACAAAACTTCTGCTATTTCTACAAAGAAATGGAGCAATATGCAGTGAGACCGTCAGAGCACTCCAAACCACAGTCCTCCTAGACTTCTTCTCCTTCCAAGTCTGATGGGAATCCAGATGCAAAGGAACTTTTCCAAAAAAACAGACTTTGGCTCTCAATGCTTCATGCTGCAGAGAATTATGCACTTTCTGAAATTTTTCTTTGAGAACATTTGTTTTCCCGATGGTGTTACTTCATGGACTGTATTTACTTTTTCCATTTTGTTCATAGTTACCAGTGTGTCTATTTTCATAGTCATGCTCTAGAAACAGAAGTTCCTTTCCCTCTCTCCACTCTAATCCTTGTAACCCTCACCAAAGCTTAACACCTAATTTGGATAATAATTTCTGCCCACCATCTCCCTCCTCTCACATCACTTGTCCCTTTATTATGTTAGTTATGGAGAGTGAAGTGCTAACGGGTGCTTTCTAACTGCTTTGAAAAACACCGTCATGAAAGAAACCAAGAAAAGAAACAGAATGTTTGGCGCCAGTAATGGAACACAAAATTTTTACCTTAGTCCATGAGCTTGAATCTAACCCAGCTCAGTAACAGCCCAAGTTGTTAATATGTCAGGCTTATGTGGTAGCCTGAAATAGTTCAAGTTCTTAGTCCATGTCATCAGGATTGGGATACACAACCCTGGAGTCTGCGCACGGTCTTGAACATAATCCAGCTCTGTTCTTGCTGTCAGGGCAATGTGGTTGGCTGGCTAGAAACAGCCCATGCTGCTTGCCAGCTTTCCAGCAGAAAAGCTTCCCCATTAAAGAAACAGTCAGGTCAAGCAGCGCTGCCCCATCATGTTGGCTGTCCCAGTGGCAGGGCGTGGTGTGGGGTCGGTGTGCCGTGAGAAGACACCCCTGAGAGACACAGCAGTTAAGCTGTGTGCAGCACAAGAAAGCACAGCAGCACCTCTGGAGCTGGAAAAGAAATGAGGAACTCTGTAGGAATGAACAGCACTTCCATGAGATCCTGGCATTTGAAAGCCAACTCCCTTAGTGCTTTCTCTGTGGAAGATAACAGGAGGAGTTTTTTTAAAGATTCTTGTCTTTAAAGAAGCTGACTTTCAGAGACTGTGTTAGAGTTGCTACCCAATAGGCTGCTGTCTCTGCACGTGACTGACGCATGCTGTGCACCTCAAGTGTACCCTTTGGACAAGGCCGCTCTAGAGTGTCTTTGCATCTGGCTTGCTGGGAACTCCTGCACAAACGTAGAGATTCAGGCACCTGTCTAGGCACAGGGGAATCACAGGGCAGGGCAGAGAGGCAAATCTGATCCTGCACAGTGCTTTGGGCTCGGCAATGTGGTCTGGGAGCCCTTCAGCCCGAACAACACCAATGAGGAGGACACTCAAGGNAAAAAAAAAAAAAAGGCTTCAAACCAAAGCGAAACAGGTCTCAAGCTTGGCTTTCAGAGTGTTACATTCACTTTATATTGTGCTTCCAGCCAGAGCTCTCTGTTAATAACAGATCTTTCTGGTCTAAGAATGTTGCGGTTGTGTGTCAGCTGTACACAGCTTTTCTTTTTCACACCTCTCTCAGTTGCCGACATAGCATGGGTTTTCTCCAAAGCGTTTGTTGGAGAAAGAGCTCAAAGCAGTATTTTTGCCCCATTTGCAGCTACTTTTCCATTGTATAGAGCCAAGAGAAGGAAAGGCTAAAATGTTGTAACACGTGAATTTTAGCAGCCTTCGATGATGCCTTTCTCTTTCAAGGAAGCAGCTACATAAAGATGTTCCTGAATGTCCTGTCTTCTGCATTTATGAGACCTTTTCCCTTACAGACACAGTCTCAGTCTCCTGTAGATTCTGTGGTATCCCATGATATGTGCCTTTTCCTGATGAGAGAGCCCTAGTAAAGTCTTTATTTTGGCCAGCTTTGCCACAGCTTAGTCTCTGTGAATGCTCTGTCCAGTTTTGTTGGGATTGTTTGCTGGATTAAAACTTGACATCCAAGCAAGTCTGATTCCTCTGTCTTCCTTTACAATAGATGCTAAAACCAGGATGGGACTGTAGTTTTTTTCTTCATCAGGACAGAATTTGCTTTCAGGTTCTTGCAGCATATAATATATGTAGAGTGGCCAGGGGATAACTCCAATTAAACTAAATTTTTCCTCTACATAATGGTCCATTCTCAACAGTAATTTATCAGTATTAACATTTAGAATTTATTTCCAGAACTGATGTTTTAAAATATGATTAATCTTCAACAAGATTAAAATAATTGCTTGTAACATTTTAACTGACTTAGCCAGGTGACAAGAAATTTGTGAATGTCAAATTACCATTAGAGCTTCAAAATGCACTCACTTACTGTTTCTGCAAGTGCAAAACAATCTCAAATAATAAATGCAAAATGTCAGCAATACCATCTATCAGTACAGAAATAATCTTTAAGAATGTCATTAACTATGCCTTTAAACTTTTTCAGGAGATCTGGAGGCAGGGTTATTTATCACATGTGGAATCCACATTTATAAGATCCCACAATATTATAACCCTAGGAAGTGAGTTTTTCAGTTGTATTTGAGGTTATGGCTCTGAGAGTTCAAACTTCCCTTATTCTCCACACTCCTTGGTCTTTTATATGTCCCTTTCCACCTCCCACCTCGCCCTGTGCACTGCATTCCTGAGCAAGTAGTTGTTATTCATGTCTCCCAAAACAGGACGTTCACATTGGATTCATTTGCAAATGATATTTAGAGCATGTTATCCTAATGCCTTATCTGTCAGCTTTCATGGGCAAGAGGTTGAGACATTTTTCTGTATAAATTCTTTGAAAACACAAATCTTGCTAGTCCTGAATTCTTATTGAAGCAATTGTAGCCTTCAACTCTCATGCTATCTGTGAAGTGAGATTTTCCTTCCACCCTTTTGAGCTACACAGGAGATAAAATCCCCGTCCTTTTTTTATGTTAAGCCCCTGTACTGTCATATTCTGCAGGACTGGGGGAGAGGATCTAGACTTACAGATCCTCCATGGTCACCTCTGACTTCACAGAGTCAACATAATCCACAGTGCCTGCTGCTCTGTCTTGGGCAGAACTTTGATCAGCACATTTGCAGAGATAGCTGAATTTTGGTTTGACATCTTGCTGATTCTCTCCTGGGCTTCCAAAACAGGGTATGAGTCATAAACTATTCCCTCTAAGGTAAGCCTCACTGGTTTGGAAGCTGAAAATGAAGCCTGTGATTTTTAAATGACAGAATTTTTCTTTCATTCTCTCCTCCCCTCCAGACCCACGCTCTGTTTATTTTTCATTCTGCTCCCAAACCTTCTTTGTTTATATCCCACATTTTGGAAATTTCTTTCTTCTCCTTCATCTAACTGCTCCTTTATTCCACATGGTTTCTCTGAAGAGGCAAGCAAGATCTGGAAAGAATCAGACATTTACACTGATAATGTTCCAGCCGGATTAGCAAATGTTTGGAAAAGACCTCAGGCTTTGGGCACCAACTTCTCTCTGATTGGGGTAAAATGCTTTAATGACTGGGGTTATTGCTGTATAGAGGCTTTTTTCCTTTATGGTATCTGGTGCTAGTTAGTATCAAAGACAGATTGTTGGACTGTGTGGACTGACACTGGGCTAGTCCAGTCTGGCAATTCTCATCTCTATGAATGTGAATCCAGACACATTTCAGTCTGAGCTGGGTGTTCTTTTTGATGCATACAGGATAAATAATGAGGTATACTCAGTAAAATTAATAGGCCGCAAGAAAGAACTGCTGATCTCTGTATCCATCAGGCTATAAACTTGCTAAATTGAATCCCCGATTTCATTGGAAAAGAAGGTGCTGCAGAACTTTCCACATATTTTAAAATACATGTAATCACAAGCAACAAAGACTTAGCAGAATGCTTCAGTCATCTGGGTTTAGACATCAGGCAAGGTTAAATTTAAAGCCCAGACAATACACACAGCTCACTTTTTGACCTCATTCGATATGTGGATTTTCCTCATTGCAGAATCCATGTCATGAGGCTGAGAATGCCAATACACTTTTTAGATGGGGAGTTGATCCCTTAGGCATTTATCTAGTTGAACTGGAATAATTGCTTCCTTTCCTCTTGTATTTCTTCAAGGCATTCTTGTATGTTGCATCTTAGCGTTTCTGTTGACCAGAGCAGGAAGCCATACAACAAGTTGCAGCCAGATTTCAGGGACTAAGCTGATTAACTCTGGTGAAGCTCTAATGCAAATCCCATCCCATTTAATTCCTTAGCTCGCCTCCACACTGCATGGTATTCCCTTCACATAGCCCTACATTACCAAGTGACACAACACCACCAGCAGCCTCACATAAATCTTACAGAGCTTGGGCTGCCAGTCACGCCGCAGAGTTTTGAGGTGAAATTCCCTTCTCAGCACAAGGGCTAAACAAATAACACATGATGTTCAAGCCACTCAGAGCTCTGCAGAGCAGAAACGGTTCTTGCTTTGCAAAAGGGAACTTACTACAAGAGGTTTCTTGGTCTGTTGAAGTGTATTGGCTAGATAGTGAATTAATAAGTGTTATAATACCAAATGAATATGTCCTCTTTATGTTTATAGGTGCACACCTACAGCTACAGAAGTATGCTCCTTTATATAAAATCTGCTCTGATGACACTGGCCAAAATAAAATTGAACTGCTACAAAAACAGAAATCGTGAGTTTTCTACTGTTTCCAGGGATGGTAATCCTTTTCCTGCAAAGATCTTCTAAGATGGCAGCTAGCTGCTTACACAGTAAGGAAGAAAACATAACAGCAAAAAACTCCTTCTGCTGACATCTCTACATCCACATCAGCATGAATGAAATGAAAATGTAGCTTCAAATTGTCAAAAGATTGCTATGCCCATATTTAATAGAAAGACTGATGTTACAGTCTGATTTTGACAAGGTCCAGGTTAATGCCAGCCAGCTGAATTCCACAGACATCGCCACACCTCTGGGAGCTGCATATTCAGAGACAGAGCTGGTTTGACCTCATCCAATTTATACATTTGATCTAATGCACTGGAGTCCATCTAAAAATAGAGTTCTGGAGAGGAAGACGGATAATGCTCCTGAGCCAGGGACCAATAAAAGCAGCTCTCCATCAAGTCTCTCTTCTCTGTCTTTATGAGGCTTCAGCTCAAACTTCCCTACATTAAAAAATGGCTATTATCACAGATCCCCTCAGAATAGATAACTTCACTCTTAATAAGTCTAAAAGAAGATTTGTCAGCCCTTCATGAATAGCCAGCTGTTGGGAAAAGGATGGCGTGTCATTTCCCTTAGCAAACATTCTTGGCATTTATGCATTTCCTCCCATATCTGCTTAAAAAATGATTGTGTGTAAATTTAGTGCTGACAAAACTGAGAGCCTGGGAGAAAATGGATTACTCACTCATTTGGTAATTTTACTTGGTCAACACATGGAATTTGTGTTTTCTGGGAAATTTGACACTGAAATATTACTTTTCATTCTGATTCAGAACATTCAAAGCAAAAATATTGCCATAAAGCAGAAAAACAGAGATAGCATTGTTTTACATCCCTTTTTGTTTGAAAATTTCAAGGCATAGTGTTTCTTTCATAGTATTTATAATTTTCATTACATGATGAGGCTACTGATGGAAACTTGCTTTTAAATTACTAAATGCCACTTCTGTGCACTGGGTTAGAAAAGATAAGGTGGTTCTTTCAGTATTAAAGAGCATCCAGCAGTATTATTTTGAAAAATGTGTTAAAATGATGTATTTCAGTTATCCACAATCCTATGCAATCCTTCAATTATATGCTAATGTGACAGTAATAATGGTTCATTTATGCTAGCACAGCTGTTGAAATCAAATAATTAAAAAATACTTTTTTTTAATACAAATTTTTAAAAAATTCCCAGATTAAACTACTTTCATTTCAACATTGCACTAAAAATACTAAGTGTATTCAACAGAACTTCACATGCAACAAAATAGCGGCTCAAAAATACTTCTACAGTAAGAAAAAGTTACTTGTAATGTCTGCTTCAATAAAAAGCTCAGGCAGTGGTTATCCCTGTATCTCTAGAATTCTATCCATGTCCAAAGAGATGTTTGGTACTATGTGTATTCAGGGTTTTCATTCTCATGGTTCCCACACAGTCATCTCCAAGGTTATCAATAAAATACCAGTACTGAGGGAACTAATTTCCACAGCAAGATGAAACAACAAATTTACATGGAGAGTTGTTGTTGTTGTTGGCTAGACTTTGCGAACGAAGATCTTGGGATAAGCCTGCGCAATGGATTTTTTAGGTGAGGCACAGTGTGCGCGGAACTGGCCCCACCCCCTTTACTCCTGAGGTTCATTTTGCCACGGCCGAGCAGCTCGGACGGTGACAGCGAGTTCCTCGGGATTCGAACCGGTGTCCTCAGAGGAGGAACCGGCTCCAGAAGCGGCAACTTACACCATTCGGCCAACGCCCGCCGCCCATCTCAGATTAACATTAAAGAAAAAAAAAACAGCAAACAGAAAAGCAGAAAAGCAATAATGTCAGGTTGTTGAGCAAGCCTGGGAGCCCACGTGGATCAGAGCACCAGGGTAAGACCTCGCCTTATCCTCTCTGCCACCGAATGACACAAACGTGGCACTGCAGCCACGTCTGCAACACGAGCTGGAGCAGGTACATGGAGAGTGAACTTCCATAAATGAAACCCCAGTGTTCTCATTCTGTATGTTGAGAGCAGAGATATTAAAACACTGTCTGTGAAATGAAAAATGTATCTGTGATTCACCTTTATTGTGAAGTGATTGAACAAAGTAACTCTCTTGGAACCAATGTACCATTACCCTCTTCTGAAATGGCAGTCATCTTCCTCCCTGGATTGTGAACAGGTTTGAAAAGGGTACAGTGCAACAAAACCTGTGCGGCTGCCAATTTAGCAAGGTACTAGCAGAACCATCAGTTGTAAAGACAATTACTCTGTCTTCACCAAAGGAGGCGTAACACAGTGGCAGAAAGGAAGCAGAGCCAAGATTGCAACTGATAGGCATGGCTGTTCTTCATGCGTGGGGAATTGCTCTGCCAGTGTGATTTTGCACACTGCATAACATAAAGAAGTAATATGTCAGAGAGAACCCCAGCCCAGTTCATTAATCCACAACTGTCTCTATTAAGTGCTGTCAGACAAGAAAAATAAAAGTTAATGGACCACATTTTGTCCTCTGTTGAAACTCACTACACCGGAGTTTCCACTGACGTAACCAAGGCTACCGTATCTTTGCCAGGGTTTAAAACATTCTCATGTATTTACATAACCAAATAAGTTGATTTGAAAGAACACATTAGAGCAGAGCATTTATTTTTCATCTGAATCTGAATCAGCAGTTCTGGTCTGATGATTCCATCTCAGAAATCTGTCACGTAATTCCAACTGTGCCCTGCATTTGTGCCATGGACATGCTTCATGTGGGTCAATGGCCAGCAGGGGAGCGTGGCCACCGATGTGCTGTTCGGATGCCATGTGGCACACTTGGCAGGGTACTTGCCACCTTAGGTATCAGTTGTGTATCTCTGAAATAAGTTTCCTTATCATAGCATAATGATCTTTGGATGAGAGATAATATAAGTAAATGAACTGTTAGAAGTCTCTCTCATTAGGTGTTTGCAGCCTAACGCTGCACTTCACATTCTATACTCTGCAGTTCCAACCGATCCAAGAGCTGCTGTCCTACCACATTCACATTGCTTTCTACTGTGTGCTTAATACATCTTTTCGTCCATCTTTTTCTCTTGCAGACATTTCTTCCAGTGAGGTACCTGCGGCAAACTCCCTTCATCAGCCCATTGCCTGGTGACCCATAATGACCCGTTTGTCCAAACACTTCCATTGTAGTCTTACCGTAAGTTTGAAGCGATGCTGCCCTCTCCTGTTCTCTCTTGACCCGACTGATCTGCTTCCAAGCAAAGGCTGCAACCGTGTTTGTGACTACGTCGAGCTAAATCGTAGCCAGAGGAAAAGGTCCACGTTTTTACTGTACTTTTATCAGTCTTTTAAGATCTGCAGTGTATCATGGAAATGTTCTTGCAAATTCTATTCTGTGAAAGTTTTCCCTTCCCAATATTGCTTTTCTCTCTGTTTTTCCATCCCCCTTACATTCTTTGTTTACAATTTTTTTTTTAATCCATCTGCTTCTTACCAGTATCTTCTTCCCTCTGAACGTTTTCTAAACTCACTCCTCCATCAGACACAGCTATAAGAACGTGGGTGCTAATTGCAATAAATAGTTCATGAACAATCAGAGGAGATATCAGTCAAAGCCTGGTTCCATTATTCAGTCCCTAAGATAAGAGTCTGACACAATAATTGTGCCAGCTCAGACAGCTCCCCAGAAGAGCCTATCAGGGAGACAAACCCCTCTTCAGGGGAAAGGGCAAATGTATGACAGCACTGAGGTCTAAAGAGACAAAATAACAATAATTTAGTTTTTCTATTGTTCTTGTTACCACCCCTCCTATTCAATAACTTAAAATATTCACACAGCTCTTTTTAGGAACAATGCCTTTAACTCCCATTCAAGCCGGTTTTCAATGCATGTATAGTTCACTCATTCTGAAACCAGATTTTCCAAACTGTGGGTTGTGGGGGAAATTCAAAAGGATCACTGGAGGGCTAAAAAGAATTAAATTTTATCGTTAATGTAATTGTTTAAATTATGATTGATTTAATATCATAAGAAAACATAATTTGATTTATATTGCTCTTTTTTTTAAGTTTTATGCTGATGACATCTCATTTTTCCCAGGGTAAGGGCAATTGAGAAGTGGCTGTAAATACTGACTGCAAACAGTTTTACTAATCAGCCTTTAAATGCTGGCTGCAGCTCAGTCTCTCCACTACCAAGGAGAGAGTATTCTGTGAACTCCTGCTGTAATTACGGCCAATTCTCACTCCTCTGCCCTGGAGGAGCTGAACTGTTCCAGCCACGGAAAGGTAATTAGCTCTTTCCTGCCTAGGGAGAGTCAAATGGAGACGGATGAGCTCAAAAGGCTTAAATACCCACAGCACTAAATGCTGTTGTTCTACTGCTTGAATATCCACTACACTGAGCGCTTCTGGTTCAAACCCTGCCCAGGGTGTGTTTGTAGACACAAGTTCTCTAGCCAGCCTTCTCAGATGGGGAGCTCGTTGCTGCAAAGTGTTAAACATCTCTGCACAAGACCTCTGCACTAGAGGAGTGTCAGCTCACAGGGATGAAAATGTTACTGCTTTGCAGGCACTGTAGAGCTGAGTCTTAATTCACATGCTCGTTGTCTTGCCCTGGTAGCATGTGCTGATTCAAATGAGGAGGAACACTGTTGTCTCTTACCAACTTCTTTTGAAGAATACAATCATCTGTGTATTGTTCCTCTCCAGTAGGTACTGGATTTTTCATAGAATGCTAACAGGTTGGAATGGACTTTAAAGACCATCTAATCTCGTCCTCCCCTGCCATGCACAGGGACACCTCCCACTAGACTAAGTTACAGAATCACAGAATCACAGAAAATGCTGAGTTGGAAGACACCTAACAGGATTTTCGAGGTCCTGGCCCTGCACAGGACCATCACCAAAAGTCACACCATGTGCCTGAGAGTATCATCCAAGTGCTTCTTCAACTCTGTCAGGCTTGGTGTTGTGACCACTTCGCTGGGGAGCCTGTTCCAGTGCACAACCACCCTCTGGGTGAAAAACCTTTTTCTAATATCCAGCCTAAATCTCCCCTGACACAACTTCAGGCCAATTCCTTGGGTTGGGTCATTGCTCACTACAGAAGAGAGATCAGTGTCTGCCCCGTCCCTTCCCCTCATGAGGAAGTTGTAACTGCAATGAGGTCTCCCCTCAGTCTCCTGTTCTCCATGTTGAACAGACCAAGTGCCCTCAGCTGCTCCTCATACATCTTCTCCTCAAGGCCCTTCACCACCTTTGTTGCCCTCCTTTGGACACTCTCTAGTGGCTTAATATCTTCCTTATATTGTGTTGCCCAAAACTGCACACAATACCCAAGGTGAGGCCACCCCAGTGCAGAGCAGAGTGGTACAATCCCTTCCCATGACTGGTTGGCGATGCTTTGCCAGATGCCCCTCAGGACAGAGTTGACCCTCCTGTCTGCCAGGGCACTGCTGACTCAAATTCAACTTGCCATCGACCAGGACCCCCAGGTCCCTTTCCATGGCACTGCTTTCCAGCATCTCATTCCCCAGTCTGTATGAGCATTCAGGGTTGCCCCATCCCAGGTGCAGAATCTGGCATTTTCGCTTGTTGAACTTCATATGGTTGTTGATTGCTCACTCCTCTAATTTGTCAAGGTCTCTCTGCAGTGCCTCCCTGCCTTCCAGGGACTCAACAGATTCTCCCGATTTATCCAACCTGGTTCTAAACACTGCCAGGGCTGGACCACCCACAACCCCCCTAGACAACCTGTTTTGTGTATCACCATCCTCACTGTAAAATATTTCTTCCTAATATCTAAACTATACTTCCTCTCTTTCAATTTGTACCCATTGATCCTTGCCCTATCACTACAGTTCCTGACGAGGAGTCCCTCTCTGGCTTTCCTGTAGGCCCCATTCACATACTGGAAGGCTGCTATGAGATCTCCATGCAACCCTCTCTTCAGACTGAACAGCCCCAACTTTCTCAGCCTGTCTTTGTAAGGGAGGTGCTCCAGTTCTCTTAGCAACTTTGTGGCCTTCTGGATGATTCTGCTAGTACATGTTCCTTTAAGAGTGGTGTCTGTTTTGAGAACATTTCTTCAGAATATCCCTGTTTCCTTTTCCTCTCTATTCACAAGTACCCTAAAAATCCCACACAAGTCTGCTTGTTTCACAAGGAACTCAGATTTTCTTCCTGAGGTATGCACAGGCACATCTCAAAGTATCTTGCCAACTCATCTTTCATTCACCTGGAAGCCATATAACAAGGCAGCCTGCCTTGAGTACTCGCTGTCATCTGTCAGTGTTGCTCTGAAGGTGTTCGTCAGTCCAACAGCACCCATGTTGTTTGCAATCTTCATTTTGAGGCACGCCTGCAGGTCCTGTAATGTGGTGTGATGGAAAACTCTTTGCTTACATCTGGAATCACTGTTCTTGACATCTCAGATGGGGGTGAGGGGAAACCTTTGTAAAGGGAAAAGGACAATGAAGCAAGACGTTAAGACAACTAGTCCGTCAATGAGTCACAGCTACTAAAAATTTGGTACCAGCCACAAGGCAGCTAAATGTAACCAGCCCTAAAAAGCCCACAGGATGTCTCTTGCTCATTCACTCACACATACAGACACAGTGACAGAGTTTAAACAAGCAATTCTCTGCTCCATATGCTCTTATGACTAACTTTGTAAGCTACTTGGGCATAGGGTTTAATTTCCACAGGAAAATTTATTTTGCTTTCCTTAGCTGATTTTCTAACACCCTGATGGAGATTTCTGATGGTGTCTCAGGGTCTGATTTGCAGCCTGCTGAACCCAGTGTGAGTGTCTCTTTGATGTTATGTCAAGAGACCACAGACCAAGCCCTCAGCAATCAGTTTGGGCCACATGTCCTGATGACTTAGAAGGTAGATGTTGACAGTGTAAAACAATAGTGGAGGAGGCATAAAAGGGGACTGACTGTCTGTGTCTGATGCTGCACGATGGCTTCTAATGTTGGTTGTGGCCTCCTGGTGTATTATATAGTCACTGCTGATGTGGCAACAGCTTTGAAGAGGAGAAGGTAAGAACTTGTACTCCCTAGAGAAACAAGACAAGGGAGACAACAGGGTGTTGAAAAAGAAGGGTCAGAAAGACCAGAGATCAGCATTTGTGAAGGGAAGTGCAATGGGATGTGAGAAAACTGCAAAGAAAAAAAATTGCTAGAAACAGAAACCAGGTTTTCACAGCCACCCCCATGGGTAAAACGCCAAGAACAGCTAACAACAACAACAACAACGCATTTTTAAAAAGTGCATACAACATGGTGCATAAATAAAACGCTGCCTTCTTAAAAATTCTTGCAGTGGTACTGTAATAATTATGTGGAGTAGGTAGACAACCCTACCAGAACAAAAATGTTTATATGAGCCCCAGATCACCTGCTCAAACTGGGAGGTGCCAACTTGTGCCAGGTGTGAATTTGGTCTCTGACATTTGTCATATTTCAGATCTTGTTAAGGCTCTTTTAAGGAGGAAGTTCTTCAGTCCCCTTTCTGTTAAATAAGAAAGTATAATCTAGGAATTACTTATTTCAAAACTGGATAAATAATACAAGAGTGAATTCAAGTGTGCTTTATTGTGATCCTGAAAACCTCTTGTTTGAAATGTGTTGCAGGTTGGAGAACAGGTTTTAAAAGTCTAAATCCATTCCAAAACCACCATGAATAGTTTTCTGAAAGAAAAGATTATATATTGCACTTGGTTCCTCTCCAAGATTTGTATGTCTTACATGAATACTCCTTTGTCTTCTCCTGTAGTGACATATCTGAGATCAATTATGCCAACAGTAAAGTCTGGAATTTTTATAGTCCAGCTCTTTATGACCATTTTCATAGAAGAACTCATGAAGGCTGAGGCATAGGAAAAGTCCAATAATCCTGGCCTGTTATCTTCATCATCTCCAGCCCTCTGTCTTTTCCTCTCTACCCTCTCCAAGTGAAAACGCTGGCTCACATAATACACATACTCCATTGTGGTGATTTAAATGACCATCTGTATGTTTATCTGAGGCCTCTGTGAATGGGCAGCCTCATTAGTGCTTGTGTCATGGACGGATGGGCCAACACAAATTCTGTTTGTGTAAGATAAATTCTCCTCTCCTGGCTTTATCTCTTTTCTTCATTCCTTTTGNCCCGCTTCTTTCTTTTTTTTTTTTTTTTTTTTTTGTATCTCTGGGACTTTATCCTTGATAGAACTCACTTTCCTTACTTCTGAGATTGGGTTCTGATGCCTTTACTTTTATTTTCCTCTGCACATGCTCAGGAGAAATCTATCTGAAAAGATATGCCTTTTTAACCTGATTGTGGCTTTTCCTGCAGGAGTGGTATTGCTGACATTAGAGGGACTAGTTGGAGAAAAAGGGTTTTTTCAAGATAAGAGGGGCACCAGGAGTAGTTCCAAAGTAATAATCTTAAGTTGTGGCTAAGGACCTGGAAGTTTTGAAGATTCCCCTTAGGTTTATTTAGTTTTTACAATGATAAGAAACAGTGAATCTCTTTTATTTGTCAATAATTAGCATCTGTTTTGTGTCAGCTCCCACAACTACAGCGTCTGGGTTATAAACAGTGAGGGAAGGCTTATGAATTATAAGTAAAATGTTTTCATTAGATTGATCTGCTTAGCTTTGGCTTTAGATTTTGAAAAACATGTTTACAGGCAGGATGCTGAATCTGTCATGCTTAGTGGTACTGAATAGCACTTGAGTGCTCAAATGCTCCTGTTGAGCCAACTAAGTATTTAATAAATTCTGAGGAGCAGTGTTGCGCTTCACTAGCTGGGAAATTAGGAAGTGGAGAGGTAATTGTATTAGTCAATATGAATGGAGGTCACTGTCAGTGTTTTAAATCAAGGCTTAAAGTGAGCAAACATTAACCTTCATTCAGACAAGCAGTGGTTCAGCAGCAGGTGGGGTCTTGTCCCTGCAAAGAAATCACAAGAATGATATATTCCAACATAATGTTGTTGAATTTTCTATATAATTTCTGCTTCATTTAATTCACTGCCTATTCCCAATGCTGTCTTCAACCTGAAAGCCCTACTGGATCCTTTCTGGTTTATTCCTTAACATTAGTATCAGCTTCAATGGGTTTTTGAATATGGGTGAGGACATTAAAGAGATACATGAGTGATGGTTGAAAATCACCAAGAGTCAAACTATTACTCACTCCTAAGTACTTTTGAAAGCTGTCTGCAGAAATTGAGATAACAGAATCCAGTTTTCTCTTTTATCAAAGAACTTGTTCAGGAAGGGTACGGGGCTAAGGAGGGATACATTTGCTTTCAACAGTGAGTAATTATGACTGAAATACATATGCAGCACACATGTGGAAGGAGGAGCAAGTGTAACAGTCTTCTACTTCGTAAAAATGCATTTGTAAAACTTAAAAAGGATTCCCCAGACTCACAGAAGGCATTGTACCCTACTGATAGCTTTTTACAACTGAACTTAGGTTCAGTGTTCAGATTGCTTCAGCACAGCTATGGGAAAATATAACCCTGGTCCTAGGAATAGGAAGGAATGTCTATTTTTCTTCTTCATGTAATTGAAAACTGACTGGAAACAATTCGCAGGAATCTAAATATTCACATTTGGGCAGAAACCAAACATGGGAATTTTCAGGCCAAGAGAATTTTTGGAGAATTATGGGGAAGTACATGAGAATAGGGCTCCTTCCTTCCTTCCTTCCTTCCTTCCTTCCTT
>VXAU01005462.1:649477-677123 GCA_013399695.1 Formicarius rufipectus | reverse complement strand
TCTCTCTTTCTCTCTCTCTTTCTCTCTCTCTCTTTCTCTTTCTTTCTCTCTCTCTTTCTCTCTCTCTTTCTCTCTCTCTCTCTTTCTCTCTCTTTCTCTCTCTCTTTCTTTTTCTTTCCCCCCCCATTTAATGGTAATTGTAAATGTTTCATTAGAGGTGACTTAATGTATTAACTGTCCAACTGTTTTTTCCTAGTGCTTTTTCTTCAAATCCTGCATTTATGACTTAGTATAAAAGTAACAGACAGTGCATCTTTAAATAGAAATTACATTCCTGTCAGCTTACCCAAAGCCCAAATATGGGGCAGGGAGTCAGAGAAAAACACTAACATGAGGGATTCAGGGACTTGACAAGGTTACAGACTGCTTCTGCCTGAGAAACAACTTACACTGAATTGTGCTTCCTGAACTTGTATCTCAGGACATAAAAGCAAGGGAGAAGCAACCCCTTACTTGAGCAACAGCACAGAGAGATATCTTATGTAAAGTGAAGTGTGGGATATCTGGAAATTATAGGGTAACAAGGTATTAATATCCCATTTATTTTGGTTTACTGCCACCTGGGGCTGAGGTTGATAAAGAGGCATTTGGCTTCACTGGCAGAAAAATTTGGCCACGTGCTGTAAACTATTATAAATATTACATGGTGTAGTTGAGGAGTGTACACTCAAAATGTAGTCTAGTGTGGCTCAAACACTGAAGAACCAGTCCATAAAAATGGCACTTCTCTGTTCTGCACATCTGTTTCTTGCATGTGTCTTAAGAGTCAGATCTGTTTAAATAACATTTAAATGAAGGTTTTACTGTGATTGTTTTTTAACATCTGCAGAGCCCTGTAGAGCCAATTCTACTTGGAAAAAGAGCTTGGTCTTCTTCAGCATGATATTAACTGCAAGATCATTGTTGCTCTCCTTTATTTCTCTGTGTGTGTGTGCAGTGAGGTCAGGAGGATATGCCTTGCACTGGTGCAGGACTTGAGAGAAGGGCAAAGGTTTGCATCTGTGTTCCTGCAGGTTGGTATGAACTGGTAAGGGTACAGTCTATTTCAGAGTATTCCTCAAAGTCCTTCCTTCCTTATTAAAATCCTGCCATCTTCTGCTGCTCAGCAATGCCAGACACCAGCTATGCCCTTCTGAGCAATGCTGCTGGCTGGGAGAGCTTGTGATACACCAGTGCCACCCCTGTGTTGACAGTTATCCACTGGAAAGTGGCAGCAGCCCGGCTAGTGCAATGCTGAGTTCCTGCAGTGATAAAGGTTAAATTAAAAGCCTCCAAGGAAGCATATCAACATACAGTGCTCCAGTGGAGTGCCACCAGGACTCTGTGCTGACCTTCTTGTTGTTAGCAATCCCAGCTGGGCCCACATCACTTCCCCACCACCCTCGAGGGATTCCTTCCTCACCTTCTTCCTTCTTTGTTTCTCAGTCTCTGAGACTGGGATCTTCCTGGCTTGCTCCGTTCTTGTTGAGGGGAGCCTTGGCTACTCCCGCTGGTGGGAGATGGTCACACCCTTCAGAATCTTCCAGCCAGAAACCAGCTGTTTGACTCCCAGTGACCTTCCTTTGCCTTCCCTCCCTGTGGCCTGGCTGTTTTTGCCGAGAGGCTCACACCACAACCAGCTTCCAGTGTGCTGCTGTGATTTGAACTCAGGCAGCAGGAAAAAACCTGACCATCCCGCGCCTAGTGGCTCACTGTGCTGAGCCACCACATCAGCTCGGGTCCAGCTCCTTATTACATCCAGATGCACAAACAGTTTGCCTGCCAAGAGTGTGCTTGGTGCTTCATGAAACCCTATCACAGAAGCGGATTAGTGGTGGGACTGCAAGGAGCAGCTTTTGGGAAATGCATCAGGAGGGAGGGAACATCCACCCCTGTGGTGGCACATCCACCTCGTGAGATGGGCTTGCTGTCTTTCTACTTAGAGGCAATTATAAGCACAGAAGGAGTAAAACAAAGGAAGAGAGGAAGGTTTGCCAAGTGACTCTGGGCTATAAATCAAAGCACCACAAATCTGTGCCCTCTCCATACTCTTACATCCAGGACCCTTCGTTTCTGTTCTTGGTGTTCTACAGTGCAACTCATTTCTCTCTGGCTCTTCAGTTGCTTTTCTGCTGGAGCAGTATGAGTCTTCTCCCATGGCTCAGATTTTATAGCCCACTGTGCTTCACTTCACTGAGGAGGGCCTCATTCTCCCCAAACCTCCTGGTTTGGTCTATCTGTTATTATAGTGGCAGCTCAACTTACAATTTAGTAAATGTTAATTGAATTTACAGTGTTAACTACCTGAAGAAAAGACTTCACTTATCTGAGGAAAAAAAAAAAAAAAAAAAAAAGGCATTTCAGCTTGGGGCTTAAAGGTTTTGGGACAGAATCTAGGGTTGTTTTCTGTTCTCTGCATAAAGGGTAGTCGCAGTCGTTTGTGTAAATCTTTGCACACATGTAGCCCACATTGTGCGTGTTTCACTGTGAATGAGAATCTGTGAAACAGAATCATTATTTCTGAATTTGCTCATGCATCTGTAGTGATTCAGCCACCAAAGTTACTGGAAGTTCAGGCCGGGATCCAGATTTTGCTTGCAAATGGATAACAGCAGAACTGAGAGTTCAGATGTGAATATGACCAGTTTTTAGAATACTTAAAAAGGAATTTGAATTTTGGAGACCAAAATTACTTCCATAATAGATAAATCTAAGGCTTTCTAGAGACCATTACCTATGCAAGAGCATCGTTCTTCATCAAAATAACTTGTTCCTCCTTATTCAAGGCAAATAGTGTGTTAAATCTGCAGACTGGGTTCTGTATGGTTTCTGGCCACAAGGGGACAGGCAGTAACTATCACATAAAAAAAACGCTGTGTCCCAGGTGGTGTAAATACATCAAAGACAGTCATTGCTAGTGCTAACTATTTCTGAAACGTCTAAGAAAAAAATGTATCCTAGGCAGTACATATCAGATACAAAAATATATCTGCTGAAGTAACACAGCAGAAACCAGAGAAATAAAGTACATGTACATTACAGATGCAGCATAGGAAAAACGCCATAAATGTTTACAGTTAAAAAATGTATATGATGTTAGGACAATGAAATGGCACACACTGCCTGCCAGAAGCTTTAGTCCTGTAAAACTACTTGGAGAAGAAGGTATGAAGGGGAAGACTTGATAGATCAATGAAGATTAAACTGATTTTAGGACCTCTTACCTCACATTCATAGATTCAGGTCCATAGTGCGCTTAAAAGCAGTCTGGTACTGTCCTCTGAACATAAACTTTTTTCTTTGTTAGTGTCTTGTAGCATCATTGCTTGCAGCTCTGAGTCATGAGAAATGGTGGACCTCTGGCTCAGCCCTGCAGGACCAATGTCCCCATCACACTGCCTGCCTGGCCCCTCTGCAGGCAAAGAGCTTCATCCTCCCTGAAACACAACAGGCTGGGGCTCAACCTCCTTCACCAGTCAAATTGGGCTGTTCTGACCTCTGAATGGCTACTCTGTGTAGCCACAAGAAAACTCACTTATAGCTGGTTTTGGGGTGATTGAATAAATCTAAGTATTTCCTCATTCTTCCTTCTGAAGCTGAATATCTTTGGTGCTTCCTGCATCAGAAATAACACTGTAGATACTTCATTCCATTTTCAGCGACCTTTCCTTTGTATTTGTTTCATGAAGTACCAGAATCATTCACAGGGCTATTAATTAGCACTGAATTCAGTCATTTTGGATGGTTATCATTCTAAGGGTAGAATATGATCTGTTGCAGGAACTTACTTTTATTTAGGTCCTTGAGGGAAAAAGAAGTGCTTAATGGAGAGAAGTCAGCAGTAAACTGAAGGAAATAAAAATTGACCTTTCTTGACAAACTGTCTGAGTTTTCATGGCTTTCTCATGTCTTCATGCTGTGAGTAATGTAAGGAATGCCTCAGGCTGAGTGTCTGCAAGCTCTGATATTAAAAAGAAAAGCTTTATATAAGCCAGTTGCAGTTTCCTCTGTCCACTCATTCTTTCCTTTTTTTTTTTTTTTTTTTAAATCTCTTTTCCCATTACAAGAAAGCAAATTCTGGAGATTATTCCCACATGAAACACTTCCCCACATGGGTCTGTCCATGCTGCCTAGTTACTGACAAAACATCCCACTGCAACTCAAGGATTCATGAGGACTCACTGATACGTGTTTGTCAGGCTTGTCCAGTCTTATTAAAAAATATGGTTTTATTTAATTCCTCATGGAGTAACGGCTTGTCAGAAGCAAACTACAGAAACCCTTCCAGCCGACCAAGGGGAAATTTCTGAGCATCTCCTGCCATCTTGTGGGACTGAGGAGAACATTCACTTTGTTTGCTAATAATCTGAGGTGTCAAAGCCTTCCTTGTGGCCCCCACTAATAAGCGAGCAAATAGACAGAGTGATGCACCCTGTTCTGTTTTGGGGGAACCCACTGACCTTAATGGAACTGCCCCAAGTCTTTCCCAGTATGTCTGTGGCCAGGCTGGCCACTAATAGAGTTGTTATTGAGTCATTATTAGAGGGAGGTATCAAAGCATGTGGGGGCTTCTCTTGCTGTCGGTCATTTTGGGGGATGCCCATGGTGCTCGCTGAAGGAAATCTTCAACAGGATCACCTCTACATCCAGCAGAGTTGCCAGAGAGGTCGAGTAACTGAGCATGGGATTGGAAACCAAGGACTCCTGCGTGCAAACCCATCTAACCCCAGCAAGGGCTGCGTGGGTGGCCTCGGACAAGGCTCTGAGCGCAGAGAACAAAGCCAATAATTTCTGAGTGATAATCCTGTGTTTGTCCTCTCTTAAAACTTCCCACTGCAACAAGCAACAGAGTTGCTCTCTGTAAACAAAGCCACTGCCAGTGTGTGAACAGCACTGTCCTACAGAGCTGCTTGGTTGTGCAACAGCTAAAGCACAGCAAGGTTTGAATACCAGTGGCTGACCCAGGTGAACACTCCCAGATTTTAACAGCAGGAGACTGCAAAAATGCCACTGTGGTTTGCTGTGACTCCTGAGTGAGTGGCAACAGTACCTTCAGTGTGATAAGTTTGTTTTCACACCCATCCACACCATCAGCCAGCCTGTTGGTTGCACTAGCTAAAGCCAGCTGAAGTAGTGTCTGCCTTTATTTGCAGCATGCTGCTTTGGTTGAGCACTTCTGCAGGTTTTTGGATCACTTCGGGGTGATTGATTCTGCAATGTGAAAAATGCTCCTTTTGTGTTTTCAGCTTATTTTTAAATTTGCTCTGTTTGAAATCACAGTCAGGCTGAACAGAGAGAGATTTCTTGAGGACTTCAGTGAGCCCTCACCAGAAGGAGGCTGTAATGGCTTTAGCAGATCAGGGGTCAGGACTGTTTTCAGGTAGGTTTCATTGGTGGTCTCTGACAGTGGGGAAGCCATGAGTTCTTTCTTGCCATTCCAGGCTTTGGAGTGGAGTATTCTGGTTGATGTAGAGTTATTAACTAGTTTTCCACCTATTACCTTCCATCCCTGTTGTTCTCAGATGTAATATCTATACCCATTAGTTCCATTCTCTATCTCTGTCTTTAACCTACATTCCTCCCTACTTTTTGTCCTTTGCCCTCCAATTCCCATTGTTCTCCATGGACCTTAAAGAGTCTTTGCCACTCCATCCCAGACGAAGTTGCCCAGGCACTTTTCCCCACTTTACTTCCCAGACTTTATTTCCCATGTTCTTGATTCGAGTCCAGCTATAGAATAAGATGCATTCCTTCTTAATACTGACTGAGTACCAGCAGGAGGGACAGAAAAAGTGCCACCCTTGTTATTGTGCCACTCAGGCCCAGGGGTGCTGCAAATAGGTGTCTCGCACGCAAAAAACACAGAAAACCAAGTTCTACCACATGTAGGCCTGGCCTGTGGGTTTATGAGGATGGTATATAAATATGCAGTACAGTAACACAAAGGATCTGTGAGATTTAGGCATGAGCAGTTGCTCTTCAGGGTTGCACAACCTCCTCATGCACAGGAGCTGTGTGAATTCATGCTCAGGAGGAAATTCCAGCCATTAGATGAAGGCATTAAACAACTGTACTGAAAATCAACAGACTGCTGTCATTCAAAGGTTTTGTATTTTGTGCAAACGCAGACATATTTTCTGCAGAACACTGAGTCCAGGTCAAATTTAAACTCTCTTCTTCATAGGAAATGCTTCTGTGTCTCTAGAACAAATAAAAAACAACTCCTCCCCACCCCCACTGCCCCCAAAGAAAACAATTGTCAACACTGTCATTTTTTAACATCAAACCCAACTCTTAGTCTTATTCTTAGAAACAGGTGGATAGTTTTGATTGAACATTTGTAAATAGTGAGGTACTATTTGTTTTTCACATAGTTTGGAAAATTGCAGCCCAGCAGGTTTAGTTGACAAATGCACAAACAGCTGAGATAGTTGCTCTGCAATGGGAAGCATTGGACAGGCTTAAAAAGAAGGAGTTCCACAAACATTGCTTATTCAAAAAAATGTCTAGTTCTCTCAGAGCACACACTCATTGCTCTGATGAAGTAACTGTAGATCCTTGCCACCTAACCCAGTGGAAATCTTTTTTTTACCCAGGATTGCCAAATCCTTACCTCTACACTGGCTTATTTAAAAGTAGTCTGTATTAGATGGTGATATCATTGTGAAGTTTGGGAAAAATACACTGAGGAATTAGTGTCAGTCTTCTGCAGCAGCTAAAGATGTTTGTCCCTTTTTGGAGTATCTCTCACTACAGGGGACCTGTACTGTCTGTTGGCATGTTTTCACTCATGGAAGCTGACAGGAACTAGAAAGAGTTATGAGACTGAGTGGTGCATAGGCAGTCTGAGCTGGACATAAATTTAATCATCACTTTTCTTACATTGCACACTGTCTGACAATGCCATCACTTTATAGCTTTGGACAGCACAAGACTCTGGAATCAGTTTGTTAACATCTGTAATTCAGTCAGGTAATGACTTATAAACTGCACATACTGAGGGAGATGCAGGTGACATAAGTAATACTGCAAATAGTCCTGGAAGTTATTATGTCTCTGAGTGCAGCATAGGAGAGAATTGAAGTAAAAAGGTAATCTACTCACAAAGCTGCATAAATTCTCTGAATTCAATTAGATTTTCATAATGTAACTTGGTCTATGCTAAGAAACTAAAACGCATCTCAGGAAAAAAAAATCACAGTATTTTAACATACCATGATAATTAATAGGACTGGATATATGCAGAACTCTCTCCTGCCACCTCATGATAAGCAGCGGCTCATCTTTTTTCTTCTTTTAGGAGAAACTCCCAATGTGACATATTAAACTATTGTAGCTT
Organism: Formicarius rufipectus; assembly: GCA_013399695.1. Classification (NCBI taxonomy): domain Eukaryota; kingdom Metazoa; phylum Chordata; class Aves; order Passeriformes; family Formicariidae; genus Formicarius; species Formicarius rufipectus. The sequence continues at coordinate 669,805 of VXAU01005462.1, read as the reverse complement.
TGGAGAAGTATGAGCAGAGGAAATTTGAGCCTGATATAATGAAGATCTATGAGTCTGTTGATGGTACTGAATCCTTAAACTATAGATGCTAAAAGGGTCAGTTATTTTTGTGGCGAGTCTGAAGAAAGGACAAATTATAAACCTAATGACTTAATTTTGCTCATATGCCTGTAATGTAGGTGTTTTATGGACAATTTGATACCAAATACATAGTTCAGAAATAGAGGGGCTTTGAACCAAAAGGCACACTCTAAGATAGAGTCATGATTTTAACTGTTATTGATTAAAATAAAAGTTCTCTCGCTTCCTTGGTTAGATAGAATTTACCAAGGCTATCTCTGATATGAGTAAGAAATATATAGGACTTGTTGTCAAAGACAGGCAGCTGAAGGAAGGGAATTTAATCTGTCCAGACTCCCTCATATGTTAATTAATAGTCTCTATGTGTATAAAGAAAATATTCAAAATAGTTCACATGTGATGAGGGACAGGTGCTTTGAGAATTTAACCTTGCTGGAAATACAACTTTTTTTTTCTTTCATCTTTTCACCTGTACACCTCTTGTAAGTATTTCCCTCTATGTAGTCTTTTTTGTATGTTACAAATACATTTGTTTGCAGATTTGAATGAGCCAATTTGAATCTCGAGGTGACTGTGTAGTGACAAAACGCTTCCTTATCCCAGAGTATGGTGAAGCTGTAAACTAGGTTACTGAGGCCTCAGTGTTAACAAACACCTTCTGTCCTCAAAGAGGCTGTGTGGGTTGGCTTGTGGGCTGGTGTCCTCAGCTCACTCAGGGACCAGAGAGAATTCCTGAATCCTAGCATTCCTCTGGAATTTTCATGAGTTCTCTGTCTAGAAACTACCCCCTTACTCAGAAGGGCCCGTCCAGTGATGTTGTTTGATAACTGGGAGAAAAATAAAAAGATGATGATTTTGTAAATAGGAATGTTTCTGATGCTTGAGCTTTGTAGTAGCCACACTGAATAAAGTAAAATATATTTAATTGGAGACAATCAAATATGTACGTTAGCTTAACTTCTTGGTAGCATTTTAGCACTGGTGGAGAGCAACTAATAAAAACTGTCACTGTATCTCTGATTCATAGGGAGTCCTTAAAGGTTACTGCAAGGCTGGACAGGACACAGTAATTTTTCTTTCCCATTATACAACTCATTCCGCTATTACACTCTGGTGAAGGAACTCCTACAGTTTCAAAAGCAGTAGGTCTGGGAAGCTCTGACATTACTTACTTTACAGGCTTTTAAGGAAATGTTTTTATGCGGTGGCAGATGAGGTCACATCCGTGATGCAGCATTATTATCCATACTTCATTCAACTCCCAGTACCTGTAAATCACACCCTGGGTTTGAACAGGATTGCAACCTGTAAAAACAATTCACGAACACCAGGTGGAGAACATTACAAAGCAAAATGGGGAAGACAGAGACACGTGCCATTATTAAAATGGACAACTATAATAACATAACAGCTCCTAGGGCTGTGACTTGTAGGCAGCATCTGCAAAATGTGGCACAGGCCAGGAACTACATCTCAGAAATGATGGAACATCAAGGAGGAAGCAGACAGGAGGCAAAAAGAATCTCAGATGTACTGATTGGGAGATGAGGGAATGAGGCCATGGTGGTTAACAGATAGATGCAGACTCAGGTTTTGTTCTTCAGCTTGCCACAGATTTCTTGAGTGACCTTGGAAAAACAACTTAACTTCTTATATTCACACACTTATATTTCCACACTCCTTTTCTGGAGTTTCAGGCATTTGGGGCTGGGTCTATGTACTTACAGAACGGAGGAGCTTATGAATTTATTGGAACTTATTGATGTGATATGAATAATGTATTGCAATGAGGCACTGTCCTAATGACTGTTTACGCAGGTCCCCTGCTTCCTGTAGGGAAGGTTAAACAACCTCTGTGGCAGCAATGGCTCTTTTCAATTGCTGTGCTTTGCCTAAAGCTGCTCACCCAGTTTATGACAGGCAAGGAGTGTCTTCCCAGCTTGTAGGGTCAGCTCGGTGCTTCCCAAATTAACTGAGCTGTCAGGTGTGGAGGAGCAAATAACTGACTGGAACCGTGTGTGTTTAAATGGAAGGCAGAGCCACGTGATCCTTCATAGGGTGTGTTATAGTTTGAAAATCTTGCATGGAATTTTTTTTTTTTCTCCTCCTTACCAACACAGAGGTTTGGGAGCTGAAACCCAGCCCTCCACTACCTGCTCCTGGAACCAGCTGAGAGCTTTTCATTCCAACTCAAAGACTGGGGTGGACTGGGGGAGGTGGGGTGTGGGGAGAGAGGCTTTCCAGGGTTTTTTGCCACACTTCTCTCCTCTGGCTGTGGTGTGCGTGCCAGCCACCGTTTGCTGGGCTGGTGAAAACACTTGGAGGGAGTTCCCTTGGCTCGGTCCCCCACTCTACTCACCCTGTGCTGTTCTTCAGAGAGAGAGAGAGCAGTCACCACTGCCTGGATTCGCTACGGGCTTTTTGAGGGCCGGCTCCACCTACAGAGGAGCTGCTAAACCCCACACCGCCTCAACACTGTCGAACAAAGGACGAGCAGAGGGTCTTTACAGTGCCCATGGGAAAGATTTTATCATGTCCATGTGGCCGCCATCCCCATGTGAGACTTTTAGGAGCCAATACATCTCCCTGCCCCTGTCTCTGCCTCGCCGGAGCCTGGGAGTGACTTTTGTGGCTGCTGTCTCTCGAGGTGCGGCATCGCCTCCCGCCGTCTGTAAATACAACTGCACCGAGGGGACACAGAGGTCTTGACTTGTTTGTAAGCTTTTGGTTGTGGTGTTGCTGTTTGTTCTGTTCTGGTTGGTTTTGGTTTTTTTTTGTTTTTGTTTTTTTTTCCCCTGCACATTTTGTGATTAAAGTATCTTAATTTCAAAGGTTGTGGGGGTTTTTGGAAAGAGGTCCCCTTCCTAGTCCAGAGTCTTAGTTTTCACTTAAACTGAGACAGGGTAAAAGAGAGGACTGTTAAATTTCTGCCATAGGAGAAAATTTTTTCTTTGGTTATGACCCCCATCTATTAATTCCCACCAATTAAATGCCTCTTGGGGACTTAAAGGGCAGTTGGTGTTTAATGTCTGCCCCTTCCCCATCTCCCAGCACCCACAATGACTGTCTTCACAAGTCTTATCAGAAACTCTTATTCTCTCTAACCCAAGGAGACAGTAAGAAAGGATCTGAGATGATTTTGCTGATTCTTTGACACAGGGCTACAAAGCGATGATGGGGACAGTAGAGCAAAATGAAGTGAGTGTGACAGTGCACACCTGACTGACAAACTGCTGGAATCACAGCTGAGGCAAAGCATTTGTATTAAAAATAAAAAATAGGAGACAATAACAGGGAAAGAGGAAGCTAAATAAGTTTTTTTATCTTCAGTGGTACTTTGGGTCAGCATGTGGGCCCTGCCACAGGTGGGCTGTGTTAGCAACAAATTGATCAGTTAATAAATGCAGAAGAAACTGAGAAAGAGAGTTGGTTGGGGGCTGCTGTTGTGGCTGTCTCTGGTAACTCAGAGTTGTAGTGGGAAGACCTGTAGCACCTCTGGGTGGAGGGAAGCTGGAAGCTACCCAATTTGGGTTAGCCCTGCTAGTGGACTGGGCAGCCTGGCAGCCGTGTACTTGGGCTGTGCTCTGTCTGGCAGCCTCTGAAGCCCCTTGGGTGGTGGAGTGCGGTGGACATGACACAACCTGAATGCTTGCTGATAGTCTCCTGCTGGTGGAGGTAAAATGCCTGCCTGCTGTCAGCTGCCTCCCCTGGAGAAGTTTTTGGTGTCTGTGTATGTGCTTGTCTTTTCCCATTTAAAAGCAAATAAAACTCAGGGGTATGTTTTGAGTTGTGCATTGGTATATCAGTGTTCACTCTTGCCCTTTGGGCTGAACTCCTGTGTTTTAGAGTGGAGGTAGCCCATTCTGTAGCCCTTTGGGCAGTGTGACCTACCTGCAGCAGGGCCAGGGTCTATGGCAGTCCATGCTGGCAGGGGGGTGAGGGTGACAGCCCTGCAGTCAGGGTATATGTCACCTGCAGCCTTTTGTCTCCTCTGCCCTGGAGTGCCCTGTGAGCAGAGCCCCAGAGAGGGTGTTGGAGGCAGTGCTTGCTTGAGGAGCCAGCTCAGTGGCTTCTGCTGGCTCCCTCCCAGTGTGAGCTGCCTTCCTGCTGCAGGGAGGGGGTGTGTCCATGGGGTCCTGCTTGCTTGGGATCCTGTTAGTGATTTGGAGCTGGCCCTGTCAGAGAGGTCTGTGTGTTCACCTGCACAGAGCAGCCCCTGTAAGGATGTGGGTGCCTCATGTCCTGGCCTTTCAGAGGGATGGAGCAGAGCAGTATGAAGTGACACATACCCTCCCTGTCCTCAGGGTGCAGGTCCTGGGTTCTTTCTGTCTTGTTGGCAGCCTGCTTGGTGTCACCCTCCCATAAATGAGGTTCAGGTTCAAATGCTTCAGTTCACAGAAAGGGGTCTAAGACTGATGAGCTCTGTAACTCCAGTGTTGGATGGTGCCTTGGCTTGCCCTCAGCAAGCAGTCCTGGGCTGCTGCACCTATATCCTAACACCCTGTAAGCAGGAGCAAAGATGCTTCTTCTGTGCCTAGTCATCCCTGGCCCTGGATGCTTGGAGTACCTGACACAGCACTCTCAGAAGTTTGGCGGCCCTGGCTTTGTTTAAAACTACTGGTCCCCTCCCACCTATTGGGCAAACAACTCGATGGCAGCTACTGGTGAGTACAGGAAGTTTGAAAGGACAGACCACGTAGATACTGACCTGTCTTCAGAAGATGTTTCTGGTTTCATTGAATTAATCAGTTTGCAGTGTAACTTTTCCTTTCTATTCAGCATATACTTTTAATTGCTATTGTCTGAAGTGCAAAGTTTTCAGGAAAATTTAAAGCCCAACCTGCAATCTACAAAGATCATTAATAAAGTGTTTCTTTAATTCTGTGGGAGTAGAAGGGTGTGTGGGGGAACTAGCAGTATTGTACAGCAGTGGATTGCTGAGTGAGTTAAGAGGAGCCATGATAGTTATGGTCCTTTGTAATGGCAGATGAACTTTTCTAACCTTTACTTGCAAAGTTTGGCAGAAGGAAACCTGCTTGACAGATTGCACGGGCATAACTTCTGTGGGTGCTCTGCAAAGCTCAGTGTTGCTCACAAAAGTGAGATAGTGACTTTAATGTCCTACCTCATCTGCCTATAGAAATGCAGCTATAGGATATGCCTTTATGATAGGCTGGTGTAAGTAACACAGTGCAAACTCATCCCCAAGGTTCCATATGCTCACTGCTAGAGCGGAGTGTTTGGGAAATGTGACTGTGAAGTTATAAAATCCCCTGTGTATAATTGTTTCAAACTGCATCCTACTGATAGACAGGTCCTGGAGAAAGTTAATTAGCAAGTCTTTTGGCAATCTGCTCAGTTTAATTTTTTTTCTACATCTTTCAAGGTCAAAGTATCTGGCTACTGTTCCTATTAATTGACTAGTAAGAATGCTGGCATGTCTGAGGAGCTGCATGTCATCAGTGCTCTACACTTTCACTGCAGGTATTTTTACATATTATGTGGTCAGATTTCACAGTTAAAGCACTTGGAAAACTAATAAGTTGAACTGATGATGGGTAATACAAGAAGCAAGGCTTACTTAAAAAACAAACCAAACAAAACCCAACCTCCCCTCAAACAGCATCAAACCCACAACATTGTTAGAAGTTCTGTGGTCTGACTTACCTGAGTTTCTTAAACTGAATAGGGAAGAGGTGTCTGCAACAGCAGAGTGTCAGGAACTATGGGACATTCCTGAGTTCTTAAGGGCAAAGTGTTACCCCAGTAAGTTGGAAAGCAAACTTTTAGGGTGAGTGGACAGTGTAGTCTGTACACTCTACATATGCATTCTTTAGGTTATCTAGCAAGAGAATCTGAAAGAAGTGCGATCAGTGAGGAGTAAATCCAAGGGGTGATCTTGATTTTTGTGATGTAGTGTGAAAGAGAGTACACCATCCCTTGGCTTTCCTGATGCAGCAACCTGTGGGATGGAGACCAGGCCTCCTGTGTTAGCTGCAGAAAACAGGTTTTAGCAGGAACATCTTCCACAGGTGTGATCTCCTGATTTCTGCTAGATAAAAAGCGCTAGTACTGCCACTGCAGTGGATAGAGGCCAGAGACATTCACTGCATCCCACAGATGAACATCAGAGATATGCCCTTGCCTTGGATTTAGCTGAATGCCTAGTTCATGGGACAAGTAACTTGGAACTTAGGAGAACCTGGGTTTGGAAGGGAATGGCAGGGTGCTTCAAGTAGTTGCCTTTGCAACCAGCACAGCCTGCATCATCAACATGGATTGCTGACAGACTTCAGAGAAGTGCTTTCCTGACTTTCCCAGTAAGGCTGTGAGGGCTAAGTATCTGAGCGAAAAAAATCTGTAAAGAGATAGTGATCAAGATATGCTTTCGCAGTTTTTGATGCTGCAAAACTAATGAAATGGGAAGCAGAGTAGAACAAAAAACTATATAAATAGCTTTTGAAAGGTAGTCAAATTATCTTTTGGAGACAGAAGAGTAAAAAGCTCCAGACAGTTCATGCAGTGTTTAGCCAGGGTAAATACTCAGACATACTACATCCCACAGCTTCTAGTGATGATGGATATTCCCTTTAGAAGTATATAAGAAACAAATTTTCAGGGAGTGCCTGTCTCAAAAATAGATTAGTGTGTCCGGGAAGTTCTAGGTGTGACACTTGAACTTGCAAGAAAGTGTGACTAGGAGATTTGAAGAGATCTGTGTGGTTTTTCACTTCCCTTCATCACTGATGTTAGAAACACATATAATGCTTTGCAAAAAAAGGGAGAGCATATGCATATGTTCTCAGACACAGCTGAATTAAGTGATGTAAGGAATACTAAACAAGGGAGGGGCTCGGTGATAACACTTTTCCTAACAAGCTCCTCCCTGAAGGCGTAAGATAGGGCAACTGTTACTCTGTTTCATTAGAATGTGCTTTGTAGATTTTCACTGCATTTGGACAAAATATCAGCTTTTAGGAGCACTCTTAAAAAGCCTTAGTTTCGACATTTTCTATTTCTACCATTTGCCAAGAAGATTAATGAAATGGGTGTTCCTGTCATGAATAATCCTTAAGACAGCTGTGTGCTCTGGGAGCAGTAAAATACTTGGTGAATGTTCCAAAGTGTGTTGGCTCTGCTCAGGTTGCACCATTCACCCTAAGTGGGGAAGAGACTGGAAAGGTGTTGCAAGCTGTGACTAACAGGTCATCGAGATGTTTGCCACACAAGGCTGGATCAAGGTCGTGATAATTCTTCATGTCGTTGTCTCAAAGCGACAGGTTCCTTAAATCAGTCAATGTTTGCTCTTCAGTGATTGCCATGGGAAAGCATACTCACACCTGTAAAAATGACCCCCTGACAGTGATGTTGGGCTTTCTGAGGGGTGTTGCTCAGTTGGAGGCTACAGGAGTAATTTGCTTTCACTGTGGTTAAGCACAAGCGGAAGCTTGTCAGGTAGTAATGAATGCCTTCATGTGACTGATTAAAGCCTTAGCATCAATTATTTATTGCAAATGCTGGATTTATAATCTTAAAAGGGCTCCTGGTAATGGACATCTTATGACATGCTTTATTAGTGGAAACAGTGAAAAAGCAGAACTAGTTTGAATTGCTTCTGTTTACTGTGGTCTCAACAAGAGAGTAAACACGACTTTGTAGGACATTTCATTATCTGAGCTAGGATATAGAATGAACACCGTTACATGTAAAATCATCTTTACTGGCTTGGTGCTACCTGTCATTGTCGTCCTTAGAACTAGGGATTCAAGTGTCATTGTAAGCACAAATTCTCATGGTCCTTGTTCTAGAATAAACATGTTGTTGATTGTATCATTATCAGAATCAACAAACTTTAGTGTGTCCATCTTCTTACAGCCATATGGAGAATAAATTGCAAGGACAATTGTCCAACCTAGAAATGTAAAACTTTATGTAGAACCTCTGAATGCTAAAATATAATTGAAATCTCAGATAGTATCCTGCTAATTGCATAATCTTGCTGATTTTTATCAGTATTAAATTGAATAAACAGCAGAACTCCATCACTGGTAACCATGGATATAAATCTAGCAGGAGCAGTAAGAATAGGTACACATCTTTATGGCAGCAGCAAATCTTTTCAGCCTCTTAATTGGCATAAATAAATGAAAATCACTTTGGGTTGGACAAGTTCCCTATCTAAAAGAAACAAACTTCAAGGGGCAGAATTGCTAAAGACTGGAGAAATAAAAGGTAAGATTCACTTCAGTAAAGTCAGTGTAACTTTTGGTAAGGGCTCGGGTTACGTTAGACGAACTGGTAAAATGCTGACTAGGAAATAGTTACCAAAATTTAAAGACCCACATTACCAGATTAATTAAGCACAAGATGCTGATTTTTGCAATTGTTTTAGTGTTCATTTTATTCTGTGTTTTGGCTTTGAACCAGAGGCAGGTTAGCACTGGCCCATCAAGCTTCAAGAGAAATTTAATCAGCACCACTTTCCAACTATTATGCAAAGAATTTGGCAAGATAAAATTACAAATAATGTTCTATGAGGCTTATGCAATTGGTAGTCTCTGGATAAATCTGCATAACTTTTCACTCCTTGGTGAAGGACACCAAGCTTTCACAGTTTTTGATTGAATGGACTTCTAATGGACTTATAATAGCCCAAAATTAAACCTTCAAAAGGGGTGTAAGCACACCCGGAAGCGATCTTGACATGTGATGGGAGTGTTTGAAATGATACATGGACTGGGTTTGTCTGTGTGGGAAAATTCTTCCTGATGACTGTGTGTATTCCAGGAGTGCTCATTGTGTCATGAAAGCAGGTGGGGTAGGATGAGACTGAGGACTTTCCCTGGGTGCTTATAGACACTTCTGTAAACTATCCAGAATGACATAATTTACAGTGTACCATCGAGTTCACTTTGCAGCAAATGGAAGAAGCTGGTTGTATCTTCTTGGAATGAGGAAGTTACTGGGACTGAAATTACCAGCTGATGTAAAAAAATGCAGAGAATCTGTCAAAATCCTGTTAGTTATTTCAAAAGGGGGTTGATTTCCTTCTCAGAGGAGGAGCCAGATGACAGTAAAAGAATGGAAGTTAATTCTGGTAAATGTAGTCATGAAACATTCACTGAACAGAGCTCAGTAATACAGGAACAGGAGGTAGGGAAACCAGCAGAATCGGATGTCTGAATAAGATATTAAATGTATGTGACTGATTACTCAGATACTGATACCTGGATCTTGAAGAACCTTGTTTAAACATGCTCATCAGAGATCTGATTCTGCAGTCAATCTTGGTTTTAAAACAATGTATGCTTTTTGTATGTCCACAACAGACTTTAATACGCTCGCTCACACCATGTTTTTTAGTCTATCTGGACAGGTTTTTGCTTTGATTAAACTGCCTTAGGAATTCCCAGCAGTAGTCAAAAGGGAAAGGGACTTTGACAAAGTGTGAACAGTGAGAAGCACCAGCAAAAACCCCATAGGATCTTAATGAGCACAAGTTTTGGAAAAGTCAAATAGAAGACATTGCTGTTTTTAGCATGGTCCTTTATTAAACACAGTTCAGGAGAAGAAAATTAAAATAGGGAAAGACATTAAAGCAATATGTCAGGAAGACTGTGTGAAGGTAGCAGCAAGATGGTCACTAATCTGCAGAGCAGAAGTAGGTAACTGAATGGGGGACAAATGAAGGGAAATATGTCATCACATTTCTGGACAAGTGACCTGTATCAGAGGGGTAATCTATCTTCTCTTGACAGCAATGGTTGGAAGTTGAGGTAGTGGTGATTTGCTGTGGAGTGTGATTCTGCAGGCTATCAGCAGAATACGGTCTGGAGAGACTGGAACACATGGCATGAGTCCTGAATCGGTTTGGGTTTTCAGTGGAGAACAACAAGACTTTGGAATAGATGTTATAGTGGGATCAATTCAAGAAATTTATCCAGAGGAATTGTTGTCAAAACCTCTTTATGATTATTTTGTTTAGAAACGTTGAAGGAACTTTGGAATCACAGTTCTATGTGAACCAAAGATAAGTGGATTCTGAGTAAAAAACTCAGTTGAAAGGAGTAAGAGTCATGGCCTTAAGACTATTATTATGGAGGAGATAGAAGAAAATGAGGAATTAAAAGAAGGAAACATTAAGATCCATCTATTCCAGCTTTTACTTTCTTGCACTCAGAGTTATATGGAGCTGGATGGGAAACTCAAAATACCTGGTCATAACCATAGATGAGATGCCTGACTGTGTGAATCCTTTGCCTTCTGCTTGACTTTGTGGACATATTTGTACAAACAGTCCCCTGTTTGACTTGAGTACTTTCAACTCAGTGCAGTGCCTGCCTCCATGAGCTCTGTAAATTCATTTCCATCTTGTGGAACTGGTTGACCCAGACTGAATGCCATGCTACCTAAGGGAGTCTCCAAGCACAAATATGGCATCAGATAACTGTCCTCTGACATCTCAGTTGAAATAGGCTCTACATCTTTTTTAACATCAGAATTTACTTCATACCTCTTCATGAGGTCGTTTTTGTATTAGCACCTGTCTGAGCTTTTCCAAGTATGGGTTTCTCTCTGTTAAAGTAGATGCCATCTGGAGTGAGTTCTTTCCCTTGAGGAAAGGGAGTTCCAGTGCGTTGCCGTAACTTGGCAACCAGTTAATTGTTCTAGCTCTCACTTTTGCATCTCAAACGTTTATTTAAAATACTGTGTGAGATGTAAGATAAGCAGATCAACAGTTAAATAATTCTGGTGTGTACAGTGATCTTGACACATACTTTTCATGGAAAGGCTAAAAAAACCCAACCAACTTTGGTCTTGAGTTTTTCATTGGGAATTAGTGAAGAGTGTTATAAAGTCTCACCAAGCAATTGTGCTTTCTCCAGGCAAGGAAATGCATACTCTCAACTGTATAATAACATGCAAAAGATTGAATTGCATACATAATCTATGACAAGGTGACCTGCTTAGTGGATGAGGACAAGTCTGTGGATGTTGTCTGGTCAGATTTTAGTACAGTCTTTGACACCATTTCCCACTGCATTCACTTGGAGAAACTGGCTGCTTGCAACTGAGACTGGTGACTCTTTCCTAGGTAAAAAGCTGTCTGGAGGGCTGAACCCAGTGAATGGACTTAAGTCCAGCTGGCAGCTGGTCACAAGTGGTGTTCCCCAGAGCTCAGCATTGGGGCCAGTTGTGTTAAATGTCTTTATCAACGACCTGGACGGGGGGGTCACCCTCAGTCGGTTTGCAGATGACACCAAGCTGGGCGGGAGGTGAGAGTGTTGATCTGTGGGAGGGTAGGAAGGCTCTACAAAGGGTCTGGCTGAGGCCAGCTGTGTGGGATTCAGTAAGGTGAAGTGCTGAGTCCTGCATGAGTCACAATAACCCCATGCAGTGCTACAGGCTGGGGACAGAGTGGCTGGAAAGCTGCTTGGTGAGAAAAGACCTAGGGGTGCTGGTCAGTAGTGGCTGAACATGAGCTGTCAGTGTGTGCTGGTGGCATCCCAGCTTAGATCAGGCATGGCCAGCAGGACGAGGGCAGTGATCCTCGCTCTGTAATTGCACTAGTGAGGCCTCAGATCCTGATAAGTTTTGGGTCTCTCACTATAGGAAAAGTATTGAGATGCTTGGAGCATTTCTAAAGAAGGGCAATGGATCTGATGAAGGGTCTGGGCACAGGTTCTATAAGGAGTGGCTGAGGGAGCTGGGGATGTTTAGCCTGGAGAAAAGGAGGCTCAGGGGAGACCTTATTACTCTTTACAATTACCTGGCAGGAGGTTGTAGCCAGGTGAGGGTTGTCTCTTTTCTCAAGTACCAAGTGACAGGACAGGAGGAAGTGGCCTCAAGTTATGAGGGATAGATTGGTTATTAGAAAAATTGTGTTTAATGGAAGGGATTGTCAAGCACTGAAACAGGCTGCCTAGGGAGGTGGTTGAGTCAGCATCCCTAGAGGGATTTAAGACATGTAGGTGTGACACTTTGGAACAGGGTTTAGTGGTGGAGTTGGCAGTGCTGGGTTACTGTTGGACTTGATGATCTTAGAGGTCTTTTCCAACCTAAACAATTCTATGATTTTGTAGTTGTAATTAGTCAGTTGCAATTGTTTGGAAACTTTCTGTGTTGTGGGAGCACTTGCAGAAGTTTGCATTGTCAGTACGTAGGAACAATTTGCTAGAATGATTTATGAAGAATTTTTTTTAAAATAGGAAGCCTGCAGGAAAATTTTAATCTTCTTGCCAGAATATTAAATTTAAGGGAGAAGGGGAAAAAAAGGTTACATGGCTCATTTATCCCATTTTATCAAGATTGCCAGTTTTCATATTCCTTTCAGCTTTTACAATGGAGTAAATAGAATAAACAACTATTTTGGTGTTGTTTTCTTTGTCGAAGTTCAATATTAGTGATGATGTATGGCAGAATATCAATGAGTAATTAAAAAAATGTTTTTTCTTTTCTTCCAGTATAGGAGTTTCATGTTTTTAGTTTAGACTGTATGTTTTCCCCAATGTTTAACATTATATGTATAAAACGTAGAAGAGGCCTATCAGCTTTCTGAGGTGTATTCTGGGTGTCCCAACGTAACACATTGCAATTGCATAAATGGATTTTGTAATCTTTTACCCTGTTGCTTGCACAATGTGAATTAAGTTAATTATTTATAGCTTGTCAGGGCAGCTTTTGAAGTGTCCTATGCAATGCAGGAGAAGTTGAATTAGGAACCCTCCCTAACATGTCTTGTCAGCCTGGGTAGGGCCAGAAGATACTTTAATTGATAGATGAAATAATGTAGAAAACTAGGTTTTATTTTTTTTTTTAATACAAACTGTGGTATGTCTGGGGTGTTTTTGCAGATTCTCTATCTCTTTTAATGTCTGCTTGTGAGAAGGTTCACTGCATTTAAGCTGGTTTCCACCAAGACTTGGGCTGGAGGAGATGCCAGCAGAGGATGGTAAGCCATATCCTACTGCTGGTGTCCTGCTGAAGGCTGTGGAGTGACCAGAGCAGGACAGGCAAGAAAAACACCCTGCTGGTGCCCCACTCACCACCCCTGTCTGCCCTCCCTGGGAACAGGGCCCAGGCACTGTCTGCCAGGCCCCTGACCTTCCCTACAGTCCTGTCGCTGACCTCTCCAGCTGACCAGCTCTGGGATCCGCTCCCTCTCCTCACCCAATAGGGACCTGTTTTCCCTAAGTCGCTGCTGAGTCAGGATTTCCACAAATCAGCAGACCCTGACCATGAAAGTTCTTAAATTTTTTTTCCATTTTAGTTTATCCTGAACATCGTGTCACCTTTCTGCATCCAAACTTCCCCTGACGTCAATGTAGGTGAGGGATCAGGGTCAAATATATATTTTTCTTACAAGAAATGCTGACATCAACAGCAGTCGGGGTAGGAGACCTGAAAAACTTAAAGCATGGGAAAACACCTCTTAAAATCAAAGAAGTCATAAATAGTGCCCCAAAATGGGTGGGCACTTAGTTTTATCTATGTGTATTTTGTTATTAGTGGTTTTATTGTAAAAACAATTTCTTGTGCTAAACAGATTTCCTGAGATACAAGGAACATAGATGAATAACTAACTAAGTTAAACCTTTCAGTTTATATCTTAGGAGACTGAAACATTACTGGAGTTAGAAGGTTGTACTCCCTACAAATCTTTATCCAAATAAGATATAATGGATGTATTGGAGTGGTGGTGACAGAACAGGCTTTGAACTCTGGAAGCTCTCCTGCCCCGGGAAATTCATTGGATTGTGCATTGTGGAATAAGCTACTCTCTAGTTGTTTCTTATTGCAGAGAACAAAACAAAGCACCCTTCCAGGAAAATTGGTAGTACTTTTGCCATTCTTTAAGCTTATGTTGTTTTCATGCCTTTCAGGTCAGTGTGGGAAAACAGGCTAATGTGTTTACGTTTGCTTAATTGATCTGACTTTGACTTTGCATCCTTTTGCTGGGGCATCAGTCCTGGGAACTGTAAACAAAACAAAGATATGGACATGTTATGTTTCAGTCAACTGGGTACAGGTTCTGAGTTCAGATTCTAGTCTCAGTGAGAACAGTAGGTGGTTTCTCACTAGGTGGAATTATTCAGATAGCGTTTGATGTTTATTTAATTTCTCTCCCACTGAGTGTAGTGAGAAAGGAGCTCAGTACTGAGTACTCTTGAAAATGTCACCCTTGGTGTCATCATTGTTTGTCTCGCTGTTTGGTCAAGTTGTCCAGCTTTTGTACTGCAATAATTTCTTTTGTAAGATGAGAAACTCAAGCTAGCTTTTATAGCCACATAGAAGTGAGAAGTGTAATGCGTAAAAAGGCTAGGTTTCTAAGAATGTTCCTTTTATGAGGATGGCTTTGTATACTTTGAAGAATATAAAAGGCTGATATAAAATAACAATGTCTTTCTGTTAAAACATTGATTCTATTCATAGAAAAGTGGAGACTACTCAGTACACGCTTACAGTGGATGGATCAAAGTGGGAGTTTGAAGGCCAGCCTGGTTAAGGTCTGCATCTCATAAAGGAAGAGGCAAGTGTAAGACATGGAACTTGTCTTTGAAGAATAAAATACAGTCTGGAACAAAATCTAGTGAAAACCTGTCTGCTATCACTCTACTGTTTCTAAAGAAATAATCATGTCTTTAACTGGCTACCACTCATTGATCTTATGGATCTTTAGCTAGTTTGTGTTTTTCTCCCATAGTCTGTAGCTGCTCTGTCTAAAATGGGAGTGGTAAAGCAGAGACTGAATCTGTGCTCTGAACGGGCAAGGAGACTAAAAGACTGGGGCCTTGTTCTTCATCTTTGTCCACCATCACCATAAAAGTAGCAGATTGTAACGAGCTTCCAAACTAAAGAGATTAAATGTAAACAAGCAAAATCTATGAACTCATAAAAATATTCACTGACCAGTGCAACACATAAATTCACTAAACTAAAGATCTGATAGAACTGATCTTCTGCCATGCACAGTTGTGATATGGGATGATGGAAAAAAAGGTGGTAATTCAGATGACCATTAAAGTTCCTTAGGATCTGATGTCAATAGCATAGAGTTAATGATGCTAGAATCCTGTCAGTAGTTCTTGTGATATTACAGCTTTCAGTGCTAGTTACTGTTTGCATTTCTGTGCTTAATGTCCTCTAGGACACAGAATATGCAGAAGGTTGCATGCTGCAGGCTCCACACTAGTCCCTTCTAAATGCTATTATCTGCTGCAGTAATTACCATTATAAGAACAGTAAGAAAAGAACTAGGTCTTTATTCTGGGCTATCTTAGCCTATTTTTTATTTATTTAAGGGTTTTTTTTGTTGATCACAAGCTTTGTGACACAGAAATTGAAATATCTTCCTCGTATGGCAGGTTGTGGTGATAAACCTGATAATGTTATAGGATGACTGCTGCAGTCCTCTGGGACAGAAATGTCAGAGCTATGGAATCCAGCTAGGATTGGAACCATTACAGTCTTAAAGGGGAGATAGATTTGAAGTTCTGAATTCCATTTGACTCTGTTTTTGTTTATATAGAATATCTTATATTTTGTTCAAGGGAATAAAAGTGGGGTTTTTTGTGTTGTCTTTTTTAAAGTGGGTGATGTTGACTCCTTTAACCACTTAGCTTGAGTTGGTTTTTCTACAGCTGATTTATCTGCTGGAAGGATCACTGAAACACCATTGCAAAGAAATCACAGGTTTACTTAGCAGAAGGCAGGCAGAGGTGTGATTGGACACTCCTGTATTGTTAGCAATAGACATAACAGAGCAAAAAACAACTATCAGTCTGGTATCCGTTTTAACAGTCCCAAGCTTTTTAACCATCAGAACATACTTACCTTGTCCTAGGAAAAGCAACTTTAATAATTTCTATATACTCATATTTTTATCTTACTCTTTCACTTTTTTTCTCAATTATTGTTCTAAGCTGTTTGGTTAAAGCCCATCTCATCTTAATTTAACAAGGTTCTTAATCATGTTTACATCAAGATACATCATCAGCATTCTCCAGAAGGTACAGGTATATCTGTAGTCTAGTTAGGTGTCTTCATTAGTCATGCTGGGTGTTTTATTGCAACAGCCCTGTAATTGATTTGTTGGTAAATACCTCAACCTCATAGTGCCTGCTTGAATTCTCCAAAGTGACCTCCTGCCAGCCCATGAAAACTATCAGCTCTATCTTTCCTTCTCAGATATAAAATAATAAAGGATACAAAATAACAGTGGCAGAAACAATTTTTATTAGAAAAGGAAGTGACTCCAATGACGACTTTGTGCTCTTTTTCATCAGGTGGTACAAAGGGCAATCATGGTAAATGATCAGAAATACTTGGGATCTGCAAGTTCATCATGCAAATATTTGAAAAAGCAGAATGGAGGAAATATATTAATCTCTCTTTATTTGGTTTCCAAACAAGTTTTTGAAAAGTGGAAGTAACTTATTCATCAGTTGGGAAGCTTCAGGAACGATAGTGTAAGATTTTTGTTCGGTGCCTTTAACATTCATACTTGGCCGTAGAATCTATCGCTGAAAACAATGAGTCTGTCTATGAGGTACTTCTCTTTGAAAATAATCCCAGTAAATAAAAATATATCTTCTGAGCATCCAGGGATTCAAAGACATGTTTAAGATGTACATCATTCCAAGCTTTCTACATACTTAACTTACTCCCCTGATCTATTCTTAATAAACTGCATTTGTCACTATGAAGGCTCTTTTATTTCAGGTTGAGACTGTAAGATATAAGGAACATGATTTAAGAAAATCTGTCCTTTGGACATTAGGTATGATTGAAGGGGAAACAGAGGACTTTAAGTTTCAACTTCTGCAATATATACATAACACATTATCCAGATTGTAGGCTGTTCAAGCTTCATTTTAAAATCATCTTTCTTTCATGCACCTTATCCTTGAAGGGTGTTCTTCAATGTTATGGTTGTAATGTTTATGGCTTTTCTGATTTTCAACTTAAATTAATTGTGTGTTGTTTACAGGAACTGTTCTTGAGCCAGAGCTGTATTTATTTTGTTGTTTATTTTCTGTTACTGTTGCTTGGTGAAAGATTATTTAATGAGTTTCTTTTGAACAGAAATCCAAGACATTTTGGGGGATACAAGCTGACCACGATGGCTGCAGTTTGAGACAACCAGCCTGTTTCAGTGAAGGATGACGGCATCTGCTCTCCTGCCTTATGTTGATAACAAAGCTCTTAAGAAAGTTTCTTTTGGCCTGATTTGCCACACTGGTCCAGTCATCTTAATGGTAGAAGCTAGTTGGGAGCTAGAAGGAAGTCACAGTACCAGGTGCTAAGATGTGCAGGTCTCTGTTTAGGCAGGGTCTGTGGAGAGAGGCAGTCTTTTTCTTACACAGACTTCTGTAGCTGGAGAATGCTCATAAGGTTTTGGCATACAAATCCCTCCTAAACAGATAAATGTTTGGTTGATTTAGGAAAACTGGGTTTTAGTTAGCAGAAGCAGCTGTGGAGGGTTTATTGTATTTTGAACAAACTGTCCACTGAAACACTGCATTCTAAAACGAGAAAGTTATTAACAGTGAGATACACAGAGGACTTGTGCAGATGTCTGGAGAGGTTTGGGCGAGAATACAAAATAAAAATTTACATCATATAGCTAGTATCAGAATTTTAACTAAGAGCCATATGCTAGACTGCATCTGGTGTATAGACAAGAGAAAACTAGGTTTCACTGGCTCCCAAGTAAAATTAATTCACACCTTCAGAAGGGCAGAACAAAACAAGCAATGCAGACCTCTGTGTAGAGCCTCTCTCCCATGAAGAAAAGCAGTGGAAAATTAATCATGTTGTGGGTATGGTATAGGAACTAGCTTTCTCTGCATTAAACTGGCCCAGAAGCTCCTCCTTGCCAGCTCAGACATCTTAGAATATCATGGTATTATTTGATGTCAGAGAGGTGGTGCTTTAGCAGCTGCTCAGACAAATGAAGAGCCCTCTGTGGTTGTTGCAGCTGATTCTTTCCCCTTTCTCCTTTCTTTTGAAACATCCACTGGAGACAAGGCTTCCACCTGGGACAGGGACAGCAGCCAGTCTCTGCAAGGGGATTTTCATTTCTGGGGGACAGATATGATGTCTAAGCACATAAGATACTCCTAAAATGTCAACAGATGAAGAGAAAGAAGGACCAGGAAGAAGGATTAAAATACCTTACTGATTTTATTGAGTTAGACTGTCAGGGCACGTGCCTGATATCTAGTGTGATACTCTGGAAGCAGGTAAAAGACAAGTGGAGGATGTCAAGTCAGGTGCTGCTGAAGACAAGGAACACAAGCCTGCTTGAAAAGAAGTTGCTTTTCAGGTCAGATATCAGAAATATCCTTTCTTGGTCACTGGAGCTAGGTAATGAAAGAAAAACTGAATTAATTGAAACAAGTCTTGCTTTGCTAATTGTGAAGAATAGTGACACCTAGTACTCCTCAAGAGAAGGATGAACTAACTTTGTCCATTTCTTGCTCTCAGAGGGAGCCAGGTGGTAGGACTAGGAAAAGAACTATAATTAAGCTCCACCCGTCTTCAAAAGCAGGTGAAGAGATCATAATTTGAGAAATAAATCCATACAATTAGACAACACTTGTACAATTAGAAGCTGAACACTGAATGATTAGTGATTCACGAATAATGAGCTAGTATCCACTCACAAACCTCGGTGAGGAAATCCAATGTATATTTGATTTGTGGTGATGATCATTTTCAAACCCAAGCCTGTAACCAGAAAGGAATTTAGACACTTCGTAAGAAAGTGCATTAACATGATTTTTTTTTCCTGTGCAACCTTACCTTTATATTTATATGGCAATTTTATGGAGAGGGTGCTTTTGTTGTTGTTTTTATTTGTTTGGGGGTTTTGTTTGTTTGTTGTGGTGGTGGCTTACTGTCTGTATTAGGTTCCCAAAAATGTTTTGCTTCTTTGAACTATTTTTTTTTTTTTGGAGACTGCCAATAAAGTATAAACATCACTATCTAGTAAGATAAAAGGTCCACTTATTTCAGCAGCCTGTCTTGAACAGTGGTCAACAAGGGATGCTAAGGAGAAGGACACCCTCAGGCAACACACTCTGCCTTCACATTCAAACTGTATTCAACATCATGCGATTTTATTTATTTTTTTTTTTAACTCAGAGAACACTCACAATAAAACAAAACAACCACCAACAGTTTATTGTCTAAAAAGGAATCTTTAAGAAGTAAGACATGGTGTGTACAGCTCTAATTAACCTGGTATGCCCTCATCCCTGATTTCAGCAGGTGGAGATCTTTTGAGATCCCTGAAAAGAGTGTCCAGTGCATACTTCCACAAAGCTTGCATGTGTCAGCAGAAGAGGAATCACCAGAACTAGAGCAAACAAGGTGTTTCCTCTTCAGTGGAAAGATGCTGTCCACATGTTTTAGCAGCAGTGGCTACTAAAGAAATGTGTAGTAGTCCAGCACTTAGAGAGGAACAGCAGGCACACAGAGTGAGTGTGCAAACACTGAAAGCTTGGTACATGGGGTACTGCAGTAAAGCACTGACTTGGGGCTTTGTGTTCTTTCCTCTTTGCTTTACACACTGATCCTCATAAACCCCTTCACAGAATCCTCTTCAGAGCCACCTGTGGTTTCTTCTCTCCTATTTCCTGGAAGAGGAACCTGAGAGCACACCAACAAAACTTCTTCTTTCTATTTGCTTTAAATCTTGTTTATTACCTCTAGCATTGTTTTATTGTTGTCCTTTCATGCATTTACCTAATTCTGGCAGTAAACTCCTTGGGCAGGAATGGTGTTTCCATAAATTTCACTGTATTTATTGAGCTACATAATGATCATCTGCAGAACAGAGTATTATTATGATTGCAACAGCCAGGTCTGCAGGATTAACCAGTCAGAATGAGAAAAACCAACTGCAATTTTTAAAAAATATTATATATATTCTTGACTAATACCAACTGTTTTCTGAGCTCTTCAGTGAGCGAGTTAAACTGCGAAGAATTTTTAACTTCTAAAACTCTTCCATCTCAGAGTTTTCAATGGGCAAAGGGATGATTGCTAAAATGGGAAACCTGCTAGATTTTATCAGACTGGTAAGTCCAAATATCTTCTTTCATAACTAACTTGTGCTTGACTGAGGAGAGTTTACACTTTAGCTCACTTGAGGGAGTCAATCCCCAGTTCTGTGCTGAGTGTTGGTTGTTGTGCTTTGGTTTTTTGGTTTGGTTGGTTGGTTTTGGGGTTTTTTTTGGT